>SZWC01004357.1:22191-53286 GCA_023375785.1 Penium margaritaceum
GTTGCCTGCATGTAGTAGAGGATGCCCTTGACCGCCTGCAAATATAGTGGTCCTAGATTGGCCATGTACGTTCTCACTTGGCCCACCGCGTAGGCCAAGTCTGTTCGAATCGCCACCATCGCATACATGAGGCTGCCCACCGCCAATTTGTAGGGCACCCCTGCCATATCGTCCCACTCTTCTTTTGTTTGCGGTGCCGTTGCCACGCTTAGTTCATAGGTCATGGAGACTGGACTGCCAACAGGTTTGCAGTTTTGCATGCTGAACCACTTCAGTACCTTGGCCACGTGTTTGGCCTGGCTCAGCTCAAGCTTGCGCGCCCTCCATTTCTGCGTGATGCTCACCCTGAGGTAGTACTCCAGCTCCCCCATGTCTGAAATATAGAATCTGTTGCTCACCTACTGTTTTAGCCGCTTTAGTCTGAGCACTTCCATCAAGCACAAAACAAGGTCGTCCACGTAGAGTGCGCCGATCTGATGGAGCTGCTTATTGCGCCGCATGTACATGCGGTGATCTGATTCATACCCTGGTGAACTTTGGTTTCGATGCTAACGTTTTCTTAAAGTCGTTGAAATTCGTGGAACATGGACTTTTGTCAAATCCAAAAGTACCGCCAAATTACTCATAGAATTATTCTGTCGATTTCAATGGTCCACCTCCACAATCTCATCAAATCATCAACTGGGTTCTTCACTTTTTTCTGTTTTGAACTTGGATGGTGCAGTTGACATTTGTTCTGGGCCTATCAAAGTTCAGGCACTTTGTCGTGCCTTTTGGTCTCTTGAGACCACCCAGTGCTCCTCGCCTCACATTTGACGCTCTCCGAACAACAAGCGTGAGAGCATTCAACCATTCAAAACCTCGAACGGTCAACTGGTCGTCGCTCACAAGGTTGAACAAGAAGCCAAAAAAACACATCGAGCAGACGTCCTTCTCCGCTTTCCGCTTCCTCCTCCTACGGCACGGTAGTTTTGGTGGTGCATCATCACTTTGCTACAATCCTTCCAACTCTACATGCTCTGGTCAATCATCGACCGGACGGCTCCCCGAGGATCTCTCCCGCTCTGGCAAAACATTACTGGAACGGTCAACGCGTCCAGTGGATTATCCACCGAAGCTCGATGAGCACTTTATCGGAAGTGGGCGCCTTGGCACCCTTGGTGCCTCATCCGCCGGTTCCACTTGGTGGATCTACTCATCGGCTTGATCTTCATCGGAGTCCTTAGCATCGGCTGCCATCGCTGGTGCACCGTCAAGCTCTGATGTCGCATTCCCAACTTTGGCATCCACCGACTCCTTCTCGTAGTCAAGGAGTTGGAACCACTCCCCCATCTTTAGAGAGTCCACCACGCACATGTCGTTACTGCCGATGTGGCTTAGCAAGGAAAAGACACGACTTTTCCCGCAGCTCCAGCTTGCTGCCGCGCCGCTTTGCAGCTTACACCATCATTTGTGCCTTACACCCAAACACTTTCAGGTGTACCACACTTGGCTTGCGCCCGCTTGAAACCTCTTGCGTCGTCTTCTAGCCTCTCTTCCCCTTCAGCACCATTGTAGGAGTGAGGTTGATGGTATAGCTCGTTGTACACACAACTTCCGCCTAGAAGCTTTGCATCAATGTTGCATCCACCAACATGGTCCATACCATGTTTAACAACATCTAGATCGCCCGCTCTGCCACACCATTTGACAGAGGCAAGTATGACATAGTTTGTTCCCATTTCATGCCTTGCTGTTTCATCCACCGCTACAACCCAAGTACTCTCTACTGTTGTTGGTGCGTAGCGCTCTGACCTTTTGGTCAGTTTGCCTCTCCACAACGACGACATACTCCTTCAGCCGGTCCAGGATCTCGCCGTTCCACTTCATAAATTACACGTAGAGTTTTCTGCTGTAGTCATCAATGAAGGTGATGAAGTAACACACGTTGCTCATTGACGTCATCTTAAACAGTATGCACAAGGCGTTGTGCATGACCTCCAGCAGGTCTGAAGCGCAATTCACGTTCTTGTTAAACGGAAACACCTCGTCTTGCCCAAAATGCAAGGCTCTCACCTTTTGTGCTTTGCTTCATCTGTTGCCTCTTTTACACCGTCGATGACGAGGCCACGTACCAGCTGCCACTTTTCCATCTCCTTCACAACTTTGGGTGAGGAATGCCCTCATCGTCGATGTCAGAGCTCCAGATCAGCTCTCCCTCCTTTTGCCAGGTTGACGGTACGTTCCTACAAGTCCGATGAATCTGTCATAGCAGGGATCACGGTTCTCTCCAAAATGTAGAGGCATCCCTCGCGCTTGGCCTCCAGCACGGGCTCGTCGCCACCGTCCTTCCACATGAGTGTCCCCTTTCTCTTGAAGACCACCTTGTACCCCTTTTCCGTCAAGTGGTTGAAGTTTAGAATACTAGCCAAACCAGGTACGTGCTACACGTCCTTGATGACACGTTGCACCTGCTTTCCATCAACCACTACGTCCACGTCCAGGTCTCCTCATCCAACTGCCGGCTCAACCGTGTTGCTTGCAACCACCATGGACTTGCTAGACTTGGTGTAGTTGATAAACCTGATCTTCTCAACTTGGGTATGCTCCTCCGCTCCAGAGTGAATTCATCTCCGGTTGGCCTTTCGAAGGTAGTGGTTTTGAGTACCGTTGAGGGATGCCTTCTTGCCTTTGGCGTCTTTGCCGCCAGCCTTTGCCTCCTCAGTGCACTCACGGGCCCAGTGGCCCTCCTTGCCGTAGTTACGGCATGCACCCTTCTTGCCACTGCCATGTCCATAGCCTCCCTTGCCCTCGTTTCCGCCAGCACGCGTTTTGGTGACGAGGGCCAACTAAGAAGACAAGGACTCCCCACAGCTCCGTCACTGCGCCTCGTTGCGGATGTACTGTGCAACCGCGTCGTAGGTGAGCTTGTCCATTTTCCATCCTCCAACAATGATGATGAGAGGGCTCCAAATATCAGGAAGGGTCATGAGGAGGGCCATCACCTATAGCTATGTGTCGATCTTCCAATCCACGTCGTTGCACTGGGAGGCGAGCAACTTGATCTGCTGCATGGCCAAGATGACATCATCTCCCTCCTTGATTCTCACTTTCAAGAGTCTCTTCATTGTGAATAATTTGTTTGCTAGCGACTTGAATTGATGGAAGAAACAAAGATTTTGCTAAGCCTCGGCTACCAGCTTGCAGCCCTACAAGTAGTCCCACTACAACTCAGCCATTTCAGACACCGGCAGCATGAGCACCTTTCTGTTCTTCTTTGCAAAGGCGTCCTTCTAATCTTCTGTTTCTGTCACTTTGTCAAGGACTTCCATTCCCTTCATGACCTCTAATAGCACCTTATGGAAAAGGTGCAGCTCGAAGTACTATCTCTGTAGTCCAAAGCCTAGACCACCTGCATACTTCTGGATGCACTGCGTCTCCTTCTGCGCCCTTTGCGTAGTCCTCCAATCCGGGACCTCAGATTTTGAAGGTTCTTTCTTCCTTGACGACAATCCCGTCTACAGCAAAAGCCGTGAATGGTGTGAAGACCGGTTGGGGCCGTGGGCCTAGAATCCTTTGTCAGAAAATGGCTCGTGGGTGGAGGCAGTTCCTGTGTACCCCGACGGGTTTACACTTGGTGTTCATGGCTTTCTGTTTTGGTGCGGAACCTGAGTCCAAGCGTGAGCTTTCTGGTCGCCTCATGATATGTTTCTAGGAGTGGAAGGGACTTGTGAGGCAACCCCTTCTTGCAAAGGGAAAAAATTGATATTGCATTAGTTTATTCAACAGGGACATGATCTAAGCATTTGTAGGGCTAGTCATGAGCTCTACAACATACCAAATTGTACGCAAGTCGGATCACCATAGCTCCCACCACATCAGCCAAAGTGCGGCACCCCAAACCAACTGCTCGATCAGCGGTATGCACCACGTCGCCCGCCAAGGCACCCTCATACATCAAGGACCCATCAAAACGCCATTCTGGAGGGGTAGATGTCGCTACACGTAGTGACGGTGTCCCTCGAGCCTTTGGGGTCTGTTTTGTCGAGTTAATCATTGAGATTGGTGATGGGTATGGATGTGGTTTGAAACCTATCCGCGAACCTGACCAAGTCACCGAGTAATAAACTATACTACTGAGTTTTGGACTCCGAGCCGGGATTTTGGCCAAGTCCCTTAGTAACAAACTGCACTACTGACATCTGGCGCATCTTCCACTAGACGCCTCGGCAGCCTTCTTGAGCAAAGCCCCCAGGTGGAATTTTGTTTCTCGTTCCAGTCAGTTATTCACCAGCAGTCGAACGGCAGCTGGCTCCCATAGCCGCCGCACACACCCCAAATCTAGAAGCCCATATCTTCCTTGTTACTTGTGCAAAGCAACTTCCATCGGATTCAACAACTCGTTAAATTCCAGGGGAAATCCTCTCTTTTAGGATCTAAGCAGTCATCGAGCTGCTATATCCAAGTGCAAGGATTTTCCTCTCTCTTGCGGCTCTCCTGCGCCTCCCGGCGCCGCACTTGGGCATGCAGAGGATAAAATCCTCAAGAGTTTTGTGGTGCATGAGGGAAATTCTAATCATAGCAAAGTTCTACTTCTCTGTGAGGGTTTCTCGCCCACTCACTTTGGATTCATGTCCAATGGTTCATCTTGTAGCGGACTAATGATGGTAGAGGCGTGGTGATGGTTGCGTGGTAGACTTATTGTCAAATGGAGTTACAATGTATGATAACGCATATGACCAACCTGGATGTAAGGAAACCAATGAATAGTTTCTAGAGTAGCAGCCCTCAGAAGGAGTCAAGTAGGAGATAGTTTTTCCTCAACTAATTACTTGAGAAAAGAAAGAGAAAAGGGCCAACCGATGGATTTACTCCTATGTCTGAATAGCAAATACATTTTTCGCGACTCTCCACCATCTCAAAGATTGAAACCCTCGTGACAACGAAAGTGAAAGCAGCGATAATACCCAGCAACAAGCAGCGGTAATCTGGCGAAGACTTTGGTGATGCAGGGACTGCTCCGAGCGATACAAAATGGTCTCCAGGTGACCTAGGCAACATCTGTGGCAGATTTTGTGATTAACTGTGCAGCACCAATGAATCCATAGACAGACCTAGTGGTGGAACCCTCAAGCTCAATGATCCCATGGCGTCCATAGCTGCCCGTCAATGCAAAACGTGGTACTACAAGAGGAGGCATTGGCCGGAAAAGCTAATTATTGCGCTAAAGGAGCTACAAAACATGTGTGCATAGGAAGTAGTACTAAGAAAGGAGTATTTAACACTCTAATGAACCCCGGATCCAAACGGCACTCACCTTGTTGTTTCACCCCACAAATTCTAATAGATGGATAGTTTGGATATGAGTGACAGGTTTTGAGGTGCATTTCACCATTGTTAGTATCAACAAAATCAAGAAGAAAACCAACCTCAATCCTTCACTTCTGTGTGGCACGTCACTGAGTTGGTGGGCTAATCTCGACTCGATTGGAAAAATGTAGGATATAGGTCAAGGGTGGTAAATAGCTCACACAGCTGCTCTCACGCTATTGAGTGCATGCGTTCTACCTCTCGAGAAGAAAAATCCTGCATGGCAATATTCCCAGCCCCTAGTTAAGGAGTGGAATGACTTTGTACATGCAATCTGTGCACATTTTAGAAGCTTGATGAAATGTTCTTAGGCATGGTACAAGCTTTAATGATTAGGTCAGCGTGGTAGAGTGAACACAAAGTTTGTGTGAAATTATCACTAGCAGTGACAACACCCTGTATGGACTCCATCTACACTACATGAACTAAGCTAAACATGATATACTCTAGGAAAATCCCAGACCTGGCATCCAAGATGATCTTTTGTAAATGATCGTGTTAGCTGACCGGGTTGAGAGCACTAAGTAAAAAGCTTACATGAAATAATCAAATGGTTGGAAACCAAACGAGAAAAATCATTCAGATGGAAAAGAAAATACCCAGGCTACAGGGACCTCAAACGTGATGAAGATCAACATTCTCGATCAGCGAGACCAACAGATGTGGTGGACTTGCGAGACGTTGGGCCACGTTCCACAAAACTATTGGAAGCAGATGCAAGAGGCAGAAAAGGCGTGGAAGTCAAATAGACCAAATCAGGGATCAAGAAATAGTGAAATACAAGGCAGGGTTCCTATTCAGTGGGAAACATTTACATAAACCGATCACCCATCGACTCTCCTTGTTGCATATGAGGGTTCTGTACATTGCGAATCTCAACGAAGACTATGAGGATGAACAAATGACGATACTATCACAAGTGCAACCAAGGGACTGTAGAAGCCAAAAACAGTAGCTTTGTCAATGGACGGGGGGCTCTCATTACTTTTCTAGCAACAACATGGTTTGGAAGCTCCATTTGAGTACCAAAATAGAGGTTTTTGGAGGAAAAAATCATGGATAGATGATATTATCCGTCAATTTTCTGAACCACTATGGTTATAGATCCAATATCTTCATGGTGAAATTGTCTAGAAAACGTGCCTTACGAATGACCAAAAAATAATCCTTGGACGTAATACTCGATACCAGCGCAACGCGCAAGTTGATACATCTATTGGGAGTGGTTTACATGAGCATTAATGGACAAACACGTCTTCTACATCTTATTAAGAAAACAATGAGATAGCAACTGGTAATGTTAGTGAAAAGGATGGAAGCACCACTGGTAGTTGTAACAGTCACAACACGACACACGAGGAAGATTACGCTGGATGTGGCTTAGCTGTAACTTCAATCCAGAGCCCAGGAATGGTTGATCCACAAGGATCCAAGAAAAGGGAGCAATATTGCTTCGGTTGAAGCAACAAACTTAACTGCCTCATCAGCCTCAAAACCTGGATAGTTTACAACCTTTTTGGAGGACTTCATATCTGTTGCCAGGGATTTCAAGAAAAACTTCCTGGAACAACTGCCTCAAGATTTACCTCCTCACCACAACATTGATTATAATATAGCCTTGACGCTCGCAAAAAATCCATGGGACCTGTTGGATGAGATTGACGAGGTGCTCCGTTAGGGATTCATGAGGCCAATCATGCCACCGTAGGTAGCTCTGGAATCTTTCGTCAAGAAGAAGACCAACATAATGTGGATGTGTGTAGAATAGAGGGCACACCAGAAGATCACCATCACGAACCGACGCCCTCCTTTGTGATCCCAATTTTGTTTACCAACTTCTAGTGTAAACAACTTCTAGAAAAATCGACCAACAGAGCAGCTATCATCAAATCAGCATTTTTTATAAGGACACAATAGGAATGGTATCTTGAATTTCCTAAGGAGACTTGAAGTTTATGCATATTCCCCTTGGACTCAAAGATATCCCAACAGCATGTATAGTGGAAAATCACAACCATTTAAAAGTTTTAGCTCAATGAATGTTGTTATTCATTTTTATGACAACTTGGTGCTTCTTGTATGCCAGAGTAGCACTTTCTATGTCTTTCAAACGGTCTGGATGTTTTGAAAACATGTAAAATCTATAAAAAAAACTCTCAAAGTGTGACTTTGTTTGCCATTTTCATATCTGTTTAAATGCTCACTGGGCTCCAGATAGGTTTTAAGTCAACACTTTTTTTACACCGGATGAACATTCATGCTGTCAAGTAGGCAAAGCGTTGCAAAGGTAGGTCTCCAAATCTCCTTAACATCAAGTGGCCCCAACCACTTAGGTCTGATACATGCAAAGTCCAGGGCAGCCTGGCACTCGGATGTTTACCGAGCTTAGTAGGACAAAGAAATTTCTGTGAAATTTGTTGTCCATCCGATGTTTGTCAGCCACTCACTTTATGACCATTTGATTGTTTTCAAGAGTCTAGCAAGCCTTGTACCACATGGTTTGGACAGATAGTTGTTAGATGCCATTTTCTGAACTCTGTAGACCTTTCATCGTGGCATGAAGTTTTCTATACACTAAGTCACGTAGAGAATTTTCCCTCACTGTGAAAGTCGTGGAGTTGTATGCAAGAGCAAATACTGGTTTCTTCATTGCCCGGTTTGTGCCATGTGACTCACGAAACATTTGCGTTAGTTTCCGGAGAATGTAATTGGTGCATTCACTCAAATGATGGAAGTTAATTGATCATTGGAACTGATGGACGCAGCGAGTTAGAAGTCCCTGCTATTTTCTGTTGGTAAACCTTTTGTCTCTATCACTTGTGATCGGGCTAGGAATGCTGAACTTTTGCATGAAATTGGTGTGGAAGAATCATGGAGCTCCCTTGAAAATGACCACTATCTTTGTAATAGTGAAGTGCGACATCTTTGAAATGAACTCCACCACCATAAGAATTGTGTCGAGCCCTTCTGGTGGGACGAATAAACCTGTCGTGAGTTTTATAGAGATATTCAATGACAATTCTTTGGGTTGGTGTAGCAGTTGAAACTTGGAATGTTTTGGCGTCGACACACGTTGCATATCTTGGAAATATTTGCAACTTTTGTTTGCATGTTGTCATACCAATAGTTCTGCGTTAGTTCCTTTGTTTCTTTTATTCACCAAAGTTTCTTCTTAGACCTATGTCGCTTCACTCCAATGACATGTGACATAGCTAGCCGCTACGGGTTACGAAGAGTATTAAAGTGAATTGTCATTGCCCGTATGGGTCAATCAACCAGAGTTCTATTTCTTAATACCCTCTGAACTCCTTGTAATCCTTTGCGAACAACCTTATGAGTAAAATTCTTATTAAACAAGAGCCATGCCGGTCAAAGTCATCTGATCCAATCACTTGCTTTGAGTACTTGCTAATTTCTTTTCTAGGAGATTACTCGACGTAGTTTTCAAAGTTGGTCTCAAAGATCTCCATCCATTGACTTTATCAACCACTCAGATTAGGCTATGTCTTTTCATGTGTGCGTGTGTGATGATAGGTGCAGTCAACACATCATCTGCATTCTACATACAACATCTGCATCTTGAATGTGTGCTTGACTACCAACATCTCCTTTTTGTATGGCGTGTAGTTCAACTCCGGCCTACACAAGTTTCTCAACATGGAAGCGGCCGGTAATTCTCCACCACCGTTGTCTTGGAGGAGAATGACTTTGACTGTTCAATCGCACCTATTGATGGCCATGACGACGTCCACTAATAGACCTGCCAATTTTATGGCTAGCATCAGAATCATGGAATTTTTCTAACTGTTACATTCTTCTTGTTTGACATCTTTCCAGCTTCACTTGATGGCTTCATGGTTGAGATTGGAAATAGGTGTTAACACTCTAGTACATTCCTTTGCAATTCCACGGTAGTACTTGCAAAACCTAAAAATGGTGGATGTTTCACAATGAGCGATTGCCTCCACCTTCTTTTGTTCCATCGTCGTTCTTTTGCTGTTGATGATGTAGCCCAAAAACTCGACCAAACAACAATCAGAGTTGTAAATTGCAAGTTTATTGTATAATTTCTCTGAATCAAAAACACCAAGGAGTTTTGAAAGATGTGCACTATGCTCCTCCTTGTGAGGCTACACAGCATAAACTTGTTGACATATGCAAAGGCAAGCTTGTTGAGATACGGTGGAAAAGTACTGTTCATGTTTGCCATAAATGTTGCCCAAGCATTTGTGATTCTGAAAAACATAGCTGTCAACTTGAAACTCCAATAGCATGCACGGAATGCCATATTGTTTATATCCTTATCCGTCACGTGAATCTGATGATAGACACTTTGTATGTCAATTCGATGAAAACTTGCCATGCTCAGCATCAGTCAAAATGTCTATGTACTAAAAGGAAAAGATAGCAATAATGATATTGTTTACTTCCATTTAATCCATGCACATCTGTATAATTCTTGTTTTCTTTCAAATAAAGATAGAGGTGCCACGTAGGGTGATGTGGATGGCTTTGTAAGCTTCTAATGGAGCATCCCATCCAACTGCATTTTTAACCACATCCGTGTATGGTTGCTCTTTCAATGAATCTCCTCCATCTTAGGTCTATCCGATGGCCAACGCTTCAATGAAAAGTTCAATATCAGGGCAGCTGGTAAGGAAAATCAGCTTACAATCATTTATGATTGTTGCAAACTCCTCTCAAAGGTTTGAAAACCTTGCACGTGTTGAGGTCGATGAAGCTGCTGGTTTTGTCACTTTTGGTGCTATGATATTGCTCTCATCCCCTTGTTCCACGTGGACTAGCTATGTGTAAGCTCCATGTTGTAGGCACATTTGGCCACGCCCATGGATATCAGCGGCCGCATAGGGTTACGAATGTTGTAACTTCCCTACAATGTTCTCTTCATCTTCTTTTCATAACCATGTCTACACTGTGGGTTGCTAGACCATAGACATACGTTGCATTTTGCCATCAATGTTGGTATAGGCCACTTTACTCAACCATTCAACTTGAAGATTGTGTCGGTAAAGGAAAAATTCTTTGGAAGTCTTATAGATCATTACATCACGCAACTCCTTGATTTGCAGTCAAGGAGGTTCACAAACTGGACACATGTGCACTCTTTCATTGATGGTTTATCCTCTAAACACCACTGATTTGGTCTGAAAACCTAGTTTCTTAAACATCCCGTTTCTAAAAAAGCTGTGAGATGCTTTACATCCACTACTTCCGGTACCATCCTATGGTTTTTGAACCCCTTGTTTGCATTTAGAGATGTATTACTAGTTGGTCCTCTTCATACATAGCATGCAGGGCCTTTTAAATGAGCAATCGGTACACACGGAGTTCTCCAACCAAAGAGGAGTATTATCTTCTCTTGTCCTATGCTATCCCCCGACTCCTCCGGTTTTATGAATCCCTTCATTCTGGTCCTGTTATTGCAATGTTTGACCATTTCACAAGATATTTCTAGGCTCGCTGCTAGTCCAATGCAATGCTTGGCTGCTTTGGTACACTGTGTTGATCTCCATTGGACGGGAGGTCTCCATGCACTATGAAACTCCCCCAACATAACAAGAAACGTGGGGTTGGTTTCGTTATCTGTTAGAATTGTACAATCAAGCCATGGAGCCAGCCATAGAGATATAGTCTTTTACACCAAAAATTCTCAAGAGTTCATCTAGAATGTTAAACATTGCTACTGCTCAAGGGATTCCTTGCTCAAGGCTGTTGTTTTAGTGGAAACAAAGTTCATCTAAGGCAGTGTCATTGCATTTTCACATAAACGTCATGTGTACTCCACACTAGTCTACAATCGCAAGCTTTGAAGCTTGTACAACACATCGAAATCCGTGTTTGACTTCGCAAAGCTTGCAAGAATGGCACACAGAAGATTGTTCCTTTTTTTAGGTTGAGCTGAAAAGAAAGGAATCCTGTTTATGCTCTTGAGAGGTAGGGTACCCGCTGTTGACAATGTGAGAGAGACCGGGCGTGCCGCCGATTTGGCTTTGACAATCTCCTTCTGTTCTTGGTTGTCCCTTCTATTATAGAAATAACTCAACATCATGTCACAGGAAAATGAGGCTGCAAGTTCAATTTTATCTAGATGTTTCCTAACCAAATCAATGGTGAAATACACCCCCAAAATCGTCAGCCATGTCCATACCATATGTTTTCTTGGTTGGTAGGATCGAACGACCTAGGGAGCACTGGTGGGATGTGAGAAAAAGATGAAAAGAGAAAAATAGTTCAGTGTTCCTCTAGAGATCACAGCTTTCTTGCGCACATTCTGTTGCTCCTACAACTCCATGGTAAGCCACTGGAACTAATGTTTGTCCTACATCTTCTTCTGTATGCATATTCAATGCAGCCTTAAGGTTGGCGCCATCTCCCATCATGCCAGGCCTTGTCCTGGTGTGCAAAGGCAAGGGCGAAGAGTTTGCCGAGAGCCCGAGGTCTAGTGCGAGGTGTGCCACGTGGCTTGAACTGGTCTTGCCCTGCGGGGCGGCAGATGGGATGGGTTAGGGGTTGGAGACCCTTAATCATCACGGTTTTGGCCCCGTGGGCCAAGCTTCCCGTCCATATGCTGCATTTGGTATCATAGCGCCGGGGTTCGATACCCATTGTGGACACCGAGGGGCGGGTCCATTCCTGTGTGGGAGGAATGAAGTGCGAGGTGTGCCACGTGGCTTGAATTGGTCCTGGCCTGTGGGATGGCGGATGGGATGGGTTGGAGACCCTCAATCACCTGGGTTTTGGCCCAGTGGGCCAAGCCTCCCGTCTGTTTGCTACACAAGGGGTCCATCACTAGATTTTCCGTCCGATTTGTCAAAGCTACACCATTCGCCATGAAGTCGGCCGTTGCTTTTGCTTAGGTCACATAGAGAGCATTGTGAACTGCTCGTTGTTGATCCTCCATTACTGAATTCTTTGCCAGTTTACCGTTGCTCATCATCGGATGTGCTCGTTCCCTTTATTGTTGTCGTTTTGGGGTCCGTGATCTTATGGATGTTACTGATGTAAGGAAGGCTTCTGTGAGGTTTTCGCCTAGGAGAAAAGTTGTCAGTTGCTATCTGGTACAAGCGTGCTTTGATACCAAGCGTTGCGCCAAATGGAACGTAGATGGTGAACGTGTAGGAGATGCAAAGCAAAAGGTGACCAGAGGAAGAGGAACATTTGGAGTATTTGTTGTTAGCATGAGGTGTACTTCGATGATAAGTTCCAAAACTATCAAGCACATATGTAACAATGGAAACAAGAATGAGGCATACTTGGGGTGCTTGGTCCTCAAGTCGAGTGGCGCATATGATGCGACGTCATGAGGGGTTGCTTGGAGGACTTTTGTTGAGAAGTTTGGGGATTACAAGGATATTGACGAGCATGATTAAAAAGGTCTGTTGGTGTAAAGAAGTCACTCGAAAGACATCAAAATATTGTTATGGATCTTGGCAGCTCTGTCGAAACTTCTTGTAAGTGGATGATTTTGTCAAAATCATCTACAACGGAGCAATGAAGGTCGAGGCAGTTGGTCAAAATCCCTTGCCCGAACGACGTACAAACTGGAATTCAAAATCTAGCAGGCCATGGGTTTCAGGACAAAAGTGCCCCTGTGTGGAGTCATGTTCGATAGTGATGTAACACACAAATTTGGAGGTTGACGTGTGGTAAGCTACGAATGGAAACATAGAAAAGCCCATGACTTGTGTTTTGGGGCATGTGTACGTGGTTCAAGGGGGTTATCTTGCTCCTAGTTTTGGAAATTTAATACAAGATGCCCCCATTCCAAAGGTATTCTTTAATCACCTCACAATTCTAAATTCAATTCATCAACCCCATATTTTTAGTCATTTGAGATCGCCCTCTTCAGCCTAAGTCGCCAACGAGAAGCTATGAACCCCTAGAGTAAGAGTTGGTGGTGATCGACACATGCATTCGGCAATGTCAGTGGAGATAGGTCGACCATGCCTCGTCCAAAAATGGATTGTAATTTCAAAGAGGAACCTAATGTATGAATTACAAAGTTGCTTTTCCATCACCTGGAGAACTATGGTTAACTACTGCTTTGCAATGTCTCCTCCTAAGGCCTTGCTTACGCGAGGCCTAAGAGGTAAGATATCCGTTTTTCTTCAGTCAAAACCCTAAAACTTTAACGGAAAATTCTTGGGAAATTTTTCATTAAAGTTGAAGCCATTTGAAAAGTTTCAAAATCGGAGTATTAAAAACGGATCAAAATCTAACCATTATTTGGGGCAATATGCTGAACTAGTGGCATTGGTTGCACGCATGCATGCATTGGGGTTACATAGTAATACATTGAGGCCGGGTTGAAACATATTTTCTGCCTTGGAAGCAAGTTTTTCTTGACGATCCCCCCCTTTCCGAGGAGAAATCATCGGTCGAGTCACATGCTTGTTTGCGACGTCCGGTATCTGTTTCGCAAAAAACCCTAGTTACTGCGCGATTTTTGTCCAAATCGCACATTTTTCTCAGACTAGGAGTTGCTTCCGCAAGAAGAACAATTCATAGAGAAAGCAAGTAGTCCGGACGCGACAGAAATGAAGGAAAAAATACCTAGAAAATATGAGATGGGCTGTCGGTGGACAGAAACGCCGACCGGAGACATAATTGCCCTCGCGGAAGTCTTTGTGCAGCAGATTTTCTGACGTCAGCGCAGATGCTTGGCTACTGAAACATTGCATTGGGTTACTACGTAACCCCAATAGTTGTCTAAATGGGGGAAGAGAGTAATGTTGGGTTCTCTTGGTCGAAAGTTGGACGTTAAAAGGGATTTTTGGATAGTTCCGACTAGGAACGCCACATGCCTCCGAAGTCAACTTCGGAAGTCAAACATCGTTCCCTTTGGCATTTTTCCCACGCATTACAATGATTGCTGCCGAAGGCAGGTGACCATTCCTTTCGTGTGGGGGTCAAACCTATGACCTGTCGTTCAACGGTCAAAATTTGTTCCGTCAAAAGTACACCCGCACCGCAACGGATCCCTTCTCACTTCAGCGACACGGCTTCGCGTCGCGCACACGGACATCGTGCGCCATGCAAAAGACTTTGCGAGTCTCATCTTGTGACAGCCATAGTCAACATGGACTCTAGCCAACGCCATGCAGCTGCACGCCAAGGACTTATCAGACGCGCCATCGAACTACGAGTCCAACTCCTTGCACTTGTGAGGGAGATCGTGATGGACATCGTGCAGAACTTTCTGAGGAGGTTGCGCCGTTGTCCCATGATGGATGGTGCGCTCCCCGGTTCATCATGGCTGCGTGAACTACAGGAAGGAAATCCACAACGAATGTTGAACATGACTCGTCTGACCTATGCGTCATGGGTGGTCATCATCCACTTCATCCGCACAGCCACTGGGTTACAAGACACCAACATCACGGTGGAGGAGAAGCTGCTCATCTACATGCAATGCATATGCCAAGGGATGTCCATCTGTCAAGTCATGGAGAGATTCCAGAGGGCATCTCCAACTGTCTGGAGTGTGCTGCATGATGTCGTGTGAGCTATGGGAGAGGTTGCTGCACGCGTTATCCGCCTACCACATGCTGCTACGCCTGCTCCAACGTCATGGCAGGGGAGAAGCGAGCTACTCCCTTGATTTGAGAATTGCGTGGGTGCCATTGATGGCAAACACATCCCAGTCATCGTCAACCGCTCTCGTCGAGCAGCGTACATCAACAGGCATCATTAGGTGACCCAGAACATCTTAGCGGCTTGCAACCATGATCTTTTCTTCACATACGTGGCAGTGGGTTGGGAGGGCAGTGTTCACGACACCCGGATGTTTGCGAACGTGCAACAAGGGTTCGTTTTACCATCATCAAAGTTCATGCTAGCTGATGCTGCCTTTCCGGATACTCATGGCCTCATGACGCCTTACAAGGGTGTGCGTTACCACTTGCAAGAGTTCGGCCATGGACAAGAATTACCTCAAACCAAGGAGGAGCTTTTTAACCGGCATCACGCGGCCATTCGATCTTGCATCGAACGGGCCTTTGGAGTTCTGAAAGCCAGGTTCCATGTCTTGAGAGGCATGCCACCGTATGCCACGGAATTTCAGGGTCCTCTAATTCTATCATGTTTCGTCCTGCATAATCTTATGGTGTGGGTGGACAGCGGGGTCAATGACGTGGGCCAATACTTATAGGGTACGGATGACATGGCAGTTGTGCAAGGACATGGCCAATGGAGAACCAGAGCTTTGAGACATGCAATAGTGGAGGACATGTGGAACGATTGGTGCACACCATCATTGTCTAAAACAGATTCGGATGTGTCTTCTCATGATTCATTATTTTAACAATTGTGTATGCAACGACTTCTCACTTTAAAGAACCAGAACATATTGGTCAACATTGCTGTACTTCACGTTGGAATGTATATCATCAGATTCATAGAAAGCAACATCAATACAAAGCATTGGCATCCTCTCCACCGGTCACAATATTCTCCGCAAACTCTAGCACGTTGCGCATGCTGGACAACCCTTCCGCTGCCACCTCATCAGGGGAGGGCGTGCGGCTTGCTACAACTTCCTCGTCCTTCTCTCCCCCCACCCCAACATGCATACTGTACCCACATGCTTCACCAGTGTCGCCACATGTAGTCCCCTTCTTGGGGTCATGTCCAAGCACACAACTTGCAACCTGCTGACGCAGCGAGCCACTAGAGTACTAGTATATAACTCACGTAGCTCGTCGTTGACGAGGCGGTCAAGGAGCGGGAGTTTGTTGTCCATATGCACGAGCTCGTCAGTGTCTGCTGCGCAAACCGCCATGCCCCACGGAGTTTTGGGGCCGTCGTCCTTAATAACACACTCTAGCTTGGCTGCCACCTTGAGGATCTTCTTGGCGCGGTCGATCTGGCGCTCGACATGAGCCCTCCTCTTCATGCGGCGGTCGGGGCGCTCGGTGTCCGTCTCTTCTTCGACAGTCTTGTTGTCGGCCATGGGTGGAGGAGGGGGGAGTGGTGACCACGACGTTCTCACCTGCAACTTTGTCGGGGTAAAATGGCTGCGATGCAACGTCGAACCATGGCATGGCGAGGCCGTTGAGCCTCGCCATCTTGGGGTTGACCTTTCGAACGTCAGCCCACTTCGTAGGAAGCAGGTCAATCTGCCACGTGGTCCGGTTAAACTGGACGCCACTTCAGGACGGCAGATCATATGCAAGCCGCCACACCCTGCCTATAAATTGTTGGCAGCTTTTCACCTGTACAACGGTCAAAGGTTCTGGCAGCGTCCACAGCGAGCTCAGCCTCTTAGCGAGGTCCTCATGCATCTTCACCTGCCAACCTCTGGTGCGGCGGTGCATGTCAGAAAAACTCACAGCGTCATTTACGACCTTTACGTCGCATTCTGGCGTCCACCACCCTTTGGCAAGACCACCTGACAGAGTGGTCTGGGAGCCCCCCACACTCATCTCGGGCTCCTCGTCGTGCTGGACAGGCTTTGCCATGATGGCAGGTTCGAGTGCCTCTATCTGGTCAGCCTGGGTCTGGCGGCTAGACGCCAGAGGCAGTGGCGGATGTGGCACCAGTTTGCCACGTCGCTCGGCCCTGGGCTGTGGACCACCGACGCATGGCCGCTCATTGAAGCCAGTGTCAATGTCGCGGGCATCATCGATGACGTCGTCACCACGGATAAGACGCTTCAGCTGGCGCGTCGACGCTGCCGACTCCCTCAGTAGCCAGCGCGCACCTCGACGACTTTCTTCCCAGGTCCGATGATGGTCACCATCAGTGGCGTCCAAAGGAGCGGGGGACAGCGACGGAATGTTGTGAAAAGCGATAGGGTTGTTGATGGATACAGACGTCGCGTCCAGAGGCTGGGAAGCGGCGGATAGGTCCATGGTGGGAGTGTGAGGGGGAATGGAGTATGGTTCGAAGCTGTGTGATAGGTGACGAGTGTCCAGCCTTCGAGGCTGGACGCCTGATATGGTGGCTAGCATGTGCGTGGACGCCCGTCATGCGCCTCCAGCCGCCTCCGAGGCGCAATGCGTGCGCCTCGAGCAAGCGTCGATGTGCCACCCTGACCAGTTCGAAACTTCAAATTCAAACGCCCAAATTTCGATCCTGGCAGGGAGCCAAATTGATCCGTCAGATGAAATAAAAATAGGTGCGAAAACATTAAAATTTAGAAGTGACTTCTAAGAAAAGTATCCGAGGGTGGTCCGTCGATTGCAGCCGTAGCACTGACTTCTGGATGTCAAATCGTGTACGGATACCGTACATCACTTCGGAAGTCAGCCTGACTTCGAACGCCTTTTCAGGTTCGGCAGTCGAGCCTGAAAAAGAGTACCACGTTAGCGTTGACCCGTGCCATGTCAGCATGCCGAGCCTCCTCCCGCTTTTTTCGTGACTTCTAACCTCTAACTTCCGACCAATGCGTGGTTCTGGAACTTGTTTTTCTTTTATTGGGCGGTGTCGAACCAGCCTTTTCAGCTTCAAAACATGTTGTGAGCGCTGGCGCCAACATCATGTTTTGAAGTCGACGAAGCAGGTTTTCATCATGAAGGTCGCGCGCAACGATGTCCTCCACTCCAGGTTTTGTCGGACTATGAGGGATGAATTGACTCCATCAGATGATTGGGAGATCTCACAACCACGCGTCAAACTGGCAGTGGAGGTGACATGTCGAGCTAGTAACAGTGCTTTCGCTAAGCAATCGGAGGCCAGCAGTTGCTGTGCGACGTTTTTGCGACATCTCGCCAGTGCTTAATACCTGTATCGATTCAATAAGCTGTATCGAGTCGATTCGAGTTTTTTTTGTGACATCATGTAGTGGAGACACATGCGCGCCTCGGCCTCCACGACAAGATACACCGGAAAAAGCGCGGTCGATACACTTGTAGTAGGCCGAACCTGAATCCTGTCAGAAAGCGTCAGCCGAGCCTCTGACACAGGTTGGCGGTAGATGTAACACAACAAGCTTTTGGAAAACTGAACCTAAAATTTACAGTCAACAAAGACTGTCGCAATCATTACCTGATTGCAACAGTCTTTCGGACACTGTTTTGCGACCGACACCATGAGGTCACATCAAGCTTGATGCAAGCGCGTGAAGGGAATAGTGGAAAACAAATACAAATGGCCATCTCGACAGAAAATACGGTCACGAAGTTTCTACCATTCTTTCTAACGGAATACATAAATAATTACAAATAATAAACAAATCATAACTCTACAAAGAAACATCAACGTAGCTTCAAAAGGCGTGGCAAGCCATGACGACTCGGGCAAGGAAAAGACCACTCCGACGAGGAGGACGGTCATTCAGTTTTACAACGCAAAGTTTTCCGAGCTCGCCGAAGCCTTTCGACGCTAAGTTTGAGCTCTCGCTTTACATTGGTTTCAGAGCGAGGTCGTCCCGCTGAAATCACCGTTGTCTCCACTTCGTCGTGAGAATCCTCACACACCACGAGGAGTGGTGACTTAATCGACGAGCTGCAGGTGACCTCGTGGTGGTGCTGGTGGAACGCCGCCCAGAGGTGCCAATACCCCACCACCTCCATGCGCGCACACCCCACCTCCACCAACCCAACCTACTTCCGCACAGCATTACTCTCACAAAGGGCTACTGGACCAGCAAGCTGTCACATCAACCTCTTGCTACAGCAGCAGGGGAGGCACAAGGGGCGAGCCAGGAGCCTTCAACATTCTTTTTCAACTGACGTCCAGTCCAAGAAGAACAAGGGACCCGTCAGTCCCGGTTTCTCCAAGCAGAAAGGAGTAGGGAGAGCCATAACTTGGCCTCCGGTCCTCCGTTTCCTGCGCCGTTTTTTTTTGTTGGATCTGTAAAATTAGCCACTACCAGTTCAAGCCATTTTATTTCACTATTGTACTGTTATTCCGTGGCTATTTTACAAAAAGTGATTTCTACCTTGTAATTTCTACTCTAGTTTGCAATTTGGTCTCCAACCTGCCCGTCTATGTCTTGAATCAGACGGCTGGTGCTGTTTAACATTGCCTGTCCTCCCCCTTTTTCCACAAAAAAAAAAAGAGGGTGAAGGAGGTTTAGCTTGGAGCCACCTCGGTCCACCACGGGTCTAAAGCGAGGCGCACATAGTCCAATAGTGTGTCCTCCACCCAGTTAAAAAAAAAAGAAGGAAAGAAGAGGGGAGAGAGGGGTTGGAGGAGGAAGTTTGGAGAGTGAGAGAGCCAAAGCAAGGCCTTGCCACAAGGATGGCCGGCCTTGGGACCGGACTCTCCGCGGTCTTGGGGCGTGCTCCAAGCACCAGCCCCCGCCGCTCCAATGAACGCACGCCCTTGGGATCCAAGGAGCGTCGCGGGACATTAGCGCCCAGCGCCCACCTCGCGAAGTCGCGCCGAGAGGCGACGGCTAGAGGGGGAGGTACCCACCCAGTGTCGCCAAGGGGCGGAACGCCAACACCTCCAAAGCATGGACAGGAGCGCGAGACCCCCGTCGTGGCCGCTCGGCAAGGCGATGGAAAAAGTCGGTCGCTCGCTGTGGAGCTCGGTTTCGGCAACGAGGCCACGCCCGCCCCGAACACTCGTGCAAACGACGAGGGGTTGAAGGCCACCAAGGGGAACATCGCTGATGGTGATAACCCCGACAGGGTTGCCGAAGGAGACGAGCATGGAGATGAATCACCCGACGAGCCAGCGGATCGCGTGGTCATTGAAGCGGATCGCGAAGCTGACGACGAACCGGATGCACATGACACAGCCAGCAAGGGCAGTGAGGCGGGAAACTCCATGCAGAAGGAACCTGAAGCAGGCGCTAACCAAGTGGAACGTGCATCTGACCGAGTGGACGACGAGGGTCGTGCTCTCGTTTCGGCGGGAGGGGAACGAGCCCGACCTGTGAGCCGGCCGAGTTTGGCGGCAGCGCAGCGTGCGCTCGACAACGCCGCGCGTCGCCTGAACGTCGACGAACAACTCGATGACCTCCGCGCCCGCCTCCTTCCAGAGGATTTCTTGCTGGCCGTGACTGTCATGGGTGCCCTCGCATACGACGGTGACATGGTGCGCGTCACGCTTCGCGAACGGTCGTTTATGGTGTAGCGGATGAATGAGAAGCTGTACGAGGAGAATGGGAAGTTTATGCGCAAGGTCGCGGCCGCCGACCACCGCATAAAGGTGGCGGAACAGGCGCTTGAGGAACTTCGCGCCAAGGAAGCCGAAAACCAGCATGCCGTGCTCAATGCAGCAGTCGGTGCGGCGCGTCACGCAGCCGAGGTGGATTTGGGACAGATTTTGGAGCGCCGCGAGCGTGAAAGTGCAGAAAGTGAACGTGCGAACGTTCACGACGTGCGTCGAGCCCCAGTCGTCGATCCTGCTCCTCGCCTGGAAGCGAACGTGCCTGAACCACGGACTCGTGCAGCTCCAACTCGGGCCCAGAAGGAAGGCGGGACTGGCAACCATGTGGTTCTTGAGCCGGCCGACCGCTACGATGGCACGTGCGACGTCAACATGTTCCTGATGATTCTTCTGAGGCACCTTCACCTTGCTCGGATCGAGGAAGAGGAGTGGGGTGCACAAGGTATGCTTTCCTTGAGGCCAAAGCCGTTTGAGAAGCTGACGGAGCTCTGCAAGCAGAAGCAGCAACACTCGGACCCCACCTGGGAGGAGTATTGCAAACTGATGCGTGAGCTGTACTCCAAGCCTGCTGACTCGTAGAAGGCTTAGAAGGAGCTCGAAAGCCTCGTGCAGGGGAGCATGTCGGTGGAGCGGTATGCCGAGACATTTCTGAAGACTGCAAAGAAGGTCCACGATCGCCACCTGATAGAGCAGGCCAAGATTGACCTCTTTCAGAGCGGTTTGACCAGCCCTCAGCTGCGATTCTTCTGCCTACACGACAATGGCAACGAGTGGAAGTCCCTGTACACACTGACAGCACGCGTGTGTGCGGTGTACAAGCAGAACTCCAGCCTGTGGGATTGTGACGCGCGTGAAAGCGGGTCGGCGCGTGAGGTGCCGTCAGTGCCAACGGGCGGTGCACCAAAGCGGGCAGCGGAGGCGACGTCTGAGCCCTCCAAGAAGTTTCGCCGACATGGTGGAGAGAACAACTCCCGCTCTTCTATCATCTGCAGACGCTGCCACCAGGCTGGGCACATTGGGCGCGACTGCCCCCATCGTGACCAGCAGCAGCAGCAGCAGGGACAACAGCAGGGCCAACAGCACGGTCATGGTGCGCGCCCAGGCGGAGGGCCAAACCGCGTCCACGGTGGTGGCCAGAACCGCTTCAAGGGAGGCGGTCAGCACCAGGGTGGGCAGCGTGATGGCAACGGAATTGCCCCTGCCGGCCAGGGACGCCCTCACGGGGGGCAGCGCCAAGGCTAGGCATTTGCAGCCATCCAGCGTCAGAGGGCACAGGGCGGCCAGCGTGGACACGGACGTCCCCGTGACGATGACCAGGACTTCGAGGGAGGTGCTGGGGGACGCGTCCACCGTCCCCAGCATGGTCGTGAGCAGGATTTTCACGATCCCCAGTAGCTACCGGTGGGCTGCTATCTGGGGTTGCGGTGAATCATGGGAATGATGAGGACAGGATGTTCATGTTTTGTGATGATGATATCAAAAACTTTGAATTCTTATCGGCACANGCCAAGGCCAGGCATTTGCAGCCATCCAGCGTCAGAGGGCACAGGGCGGTCAGCGTGGACACGGACGTCCCCGTGACGATGACCAGGACTTCGAGGGAGGTGCTGGGGGACGCGTCCACCGTCCCCAGCATGGTCGTGAGCAGGATTTTCACGATCCGCAGTAGCTACCGGTGGGCTGATATCTGGGATTGCAGTGAATCATGGGAATGATGAGGACAGGATGTTCATGTTTTGTGATGATGATATCAAAAACTTTGAATTCTTATCGGCACAACATTTCTCAACCGTTTATGTGCCTTTCGTGAATCCTGAGTCCCTCTACCATGATCGCTCATGCCCACTCTCATATGTGACCAAAGAAAACCTTGAAAATCACACGAGCCTGGTCGTAACCACTAAAGAAAGTTGGCCAGAGGTGATAGAAGCTGCACACAAAGCTCATGAGAAGAACTCTCTGACGTCAATAACTGTGGCCGTACTTGTGGGTCCAGAAATGAACAAGTCTGCATTTCAAGGATGGAAACTACTAGCTTCGTTCACCAAAGGACATCGCATGTGGGAACAGTTAGAGGACATGGTTGAACTACGAAGAAGCACTCATGCTTATCGGATCTACCACCTCGAGGGCAAGCCTCCAGTGAGCCTTTTCATACGGAAGTCCAAAGCATCGATGACCATGCAATTCGATGGCAAGCTAGCAGGCGCCCCTGCACGCATCTTGATGGATACTGGGGCGGATGACTTGTTTGTGAGCGGTGCGTTCGTACGCACATGGCACTTAAAGTACACGCCTCGCACTGGCACGGTGGTCGTCGGTGATGACAGAGAGGTGCCAGTCCTTGGTGACTGTGTGACACGGATCACACTTCCCGGCTTCACCACCAGCATCCGCCTCATCGTGCTTGATCTCATGGATCCGTTTGACGTTGTTCTTGGAGACCCGTGGCTTGTGCGCCACAAGGCGCTCATGTGCTTTGACTCGAAGACATTGCAGATAAGCAGTGGAAGGAGGATGGCCACCCTGTCTCCAATTCCACAAATTCAACGACCTGAAGCGAAGGCTCAATCAAGCCTCTCGGGGCTCCAATTGAAACGATGACTTCGATAAGGATGCCGCTGTTTTCTTGCAGCCCTGAAGAAAACAGACGACAAGATAGAGGGTGAAGTACCCCAAGGGGTTGCAAACATACTCTCA
Organism: Penium margaritaceum; assembly: GCA_023375785.1. Classification (NCBI taxonomy): domain Eukaryota; kingdom Viridiplantae; phylum Streptophyta; class Zygnematophyceae; order Desmidiales; family Peniaceae; genus Penium; species Penium margaritaceum. The sequence goes on from SZWC01004357.1 coordinate 45,325, forward strand.
GAGTTCTCGGATGTTTTTGAGGCACCGCCGGATGGGCTACCACCTCGACGAACGGTCGGACATACCATTCCATTGGAGCCCGGGGCGGTGCCTCCCTTTTGATCTGTGTATCGCTTGGGCCTAGCAGAACGACAAGAAGCAGAAGCCCAAATCAAGGAGTACCTCCGGAAGGGTTGGATTGAGCCAAGCTCTTCCCCCTTCGGAGCGCCGATCCTGTTTGTGAACAAGAAAGATGGAGGCCTCAGGATGTGTGTGGACTATCGCGCATTGAACAAACTCACTGTCAAAAACCGGTACCCGCTCCCGCGCATCGAGGACCTATTTGACCAGCTTCACGGAGTGAAAGTCTTCACGTCTCTGGACCTATCACAGGGCTACCATCAAATTCAGATCACGGAGGAGGATGTCCCCAGAACGGCATTCAGAACTCATCTCGGGCACTATCAGTTTCGGGTCCTCTGTTTTGGACTGACAAATGCACCTGCAACATTCCAAGCAGTGATGAACAACATCTTCAGTAAACACCTCGGCAAGTCGGTCCTGGTGTATCTTAATGGCATCCTCATCTTCTCCAAGAACCACGAAGAACACGAGCGACACCTCAAAATGGTGCTTGAGATTCTTCGCAAGAACCGTTTTTTCGCCAAAAGAAGTAAGTGCAAGTTTGCGCAGCCAGAGCTGGAGTACCTTGGCCACGTCATTAGTGGAGAGGGGATCCGGGTGGACCCTCGTAAGGTGCAGGTCGTGAAAGAATGGCCTCAACCCAAGAACGTCGGTCAGCTCCGCTCTTTCCTTGGGCTGGCAAGTTATTTCCGGCGCTTTATGAGAGGCTATTCCACGTTGGTGAGCCCTCTCACCGCCCTGACCCGGAAGGCGAACACATGGATTTGGTCAGCAAAACGCACTGAGGCTTTTGAGGCTGTGAAGACGATGCTGATCTCGGCACTGGTGCTTGCACTCCCGAACCCAAAGAAGCCGTGGGAGGTACGCTATGATGCATCGGTTATAGGGTTGGGAGCTGTGCTCATGCAAGATGGCCACCCTGTTGCCTACGAGAGCCGCAAGCACTTAGATGCAGAGACTAGGTATACCACTGGGGATCAGGAGCTGTTGGCAATCGTGCATGCTTTCAAAGTATGGCGCTGTTATCTCAAAGGTACCGAGGGACAAATCACAGTGGTCACAGACCACAACCCCCTCACGTACTTTCAGACGCAACCAAACCTTTCAAGACGGCAGGTACGGTGGAGTGAATACCTAAGTCGCTTCACATTCACCTGGCAGTACAAACCAGGACGGGTTAACGTGGCAGACCCATTGAGTCGAAACCCAACACATCTGAGCCTCATGCTGAGCAAGAATGAGATCACAAATCGGCACTTTGCCGCTGTTGCGCGGGCGACAACATTGCACACAAACCCACTCCGCCCACCCCCAAGACCACTGGTCAGTGTGAACCCTTTCAAGAATCGCATTCGGATGGGCTACACTTTGGACCCCTGGTTCGCCGAGCCAAAAAACATTGGACGCCATGGCCTTGTGGATGCTGCCGGGTTATACTGGCATGGCGAGCGGGTGGTGGTCCCGGATGTCAATAGCTTGCGACAACAGATCATGTTCGAGTTTCACAATCTGCCCTCCTCAGGTCACATCGGAACGAAGAAGACAGGACATGCGCTGGCTCAGCACTACTGGTGGCCAGGGTAGAGCAGTGACGTCAGAAAGTACTGCATGGTGTGTGACCTGTGCCTTCGCAACAAGACTTCAAACAAGGCACCTGCGGGGCTCCTCCAGCCTCTACAACTCCCTGACATCCCATGGGAGTCAGTGTCCATGGATTTCATCATGGGACTCCCAGAAACCAAGAAAGGCCACGATGCCATCTTGGTCGTTGTGGACAGGGCAACTGGAATGGCCCATTTCATGCCCACAACAACTCGCGTCACAGCGGAAGAGACTGCCAGGCTTTTCTACGAAGGCGTCATCAAGCACCACGGTTTACCCATTCGCATCATCTCCGACCGTGACCCGCGCTTTGCAAGCCAGTTCTGGCTTGCATTACAAGAACGGTTTGGAACGCGGCAAAGTATGTCCTCAGCATTTCATCCCCAAACTGATGGACAAACTGAGCGCATGAACCGCACACTCGAGCAGATGCTTCGCATGTACATCGACCCAACAATGGAGGACTGGGACGACTATTTGGCACCAGCTGAGTTTGCCGTGAACAATGCGGTCAACGAATCGACTGGTTTTACCCAATTCCTCCTCAATCATGGTCGACATCCAGTGGTACCCGCTTCAATGGTGAAGTGCGGGGGCGGCGGTGATCAGGTGCCCTCCGCCCAGGCCTTTGTCGAGCGCATGGACGCCCTCTGGCGGGATGCCAAGGCCCATTTGTATGCGGCTCGACAGCGCCAAAAGGCCTATGCTGACCAGATACGTCGTGAATTGACGTTCTCCATCGGAGTGAGAAAGTGCGTAGAAGCTTCCTAGCAACACAGCCGCTGACCGGGCGTCAGTGCCTAGTCCGCACACTAGTTAGACGGTGACGACAGTCACAGGTCGTATACACAACGGCAAGAGTTTGGCTAGGAGACACAAGTCAAAGTGTCAGAATGCTTCAATATAGCATATGCAGAGAGAAATGACAACTGACAGGTCCAGGGTATAAATACCTGCCGCGGCGCACGGCGGGTGTCGCACGCGGCAGTCCAAGAGCTGTCCTAAAACCGGCCCAAAACCACTGTTTTGGCCGTAACTCTGCGCACACATGTCAGAATCCTACGCCGTCTGAACCTAGACGTGCAGAATCAAACGACGCACGCAACGACTGGTCACATGCATGCATCCATCGACTGACAGCGAGTATATAATGCAAAAACATGCAAATGGGCCTCATGCCCAGTCCGCCGAAAGGCGCCTGCAAGACGTAGAAGGCACAGCAAGGAGTCCCGGTGACATCTGGGACTCTGAACAGTGGTCAGTCAGCTCCAGACGGGTAGTCCGCCGCCTGTCGTCGCGCCGGTGTCACCAGGGCCGCCTGCCTCAAGGATCTGCATGAGTATGGACACGGCCGAGTGGTCACAGTAAACTGTATAGGAACGGCACAAAGCACAACACTCCCCCATGACCCGATGGTACGCATATCCATACGCATGCAACACTGGTACAACCACATTGTGAGTGACACAGACAGATGAGACGGCAACGTACATCCCACACTCAACCACTGTCACGCACGGGGCGAAGCCCAACAGAACGAATGGCCACCAGGAACTTTCCGCGGGCAAGTGCCTTCGTCAAGAAATCAGCTCGCTACAAGTCAGTGCCAACCCACATGATGGAGATCACGCGTCGCTCCACCAGATCACGAACGAAGTGATGCTCAACCGCAATGTGCTTTGTGCGAGCATGAAAAACACCAGAGTTCTCCGCAATGGCGAGAGCACTCTAGTTGTCGCAACGCAGCACAATGGCGGGTACTGACTGCCCAAGCTCAAGAAACAAGCGCTGCAGCCAAACTGCCTTAGCAGCCCCTGCCCCCAAAGCCACATACTCTGCCTCCGACGAGCTACGTGCGATGCAGCCCTGCTTCCCGCTTCGCCAAGACAAAGCGGTACCACCGAGCAGAAACACGTAGCCAGTGCGACTGCGCCCGTCAGGACTCCAAGCCCAGTCGCTGTCAGTGTAGCNAGAAGGTCATCAACATAGACCAGGATGGCGGTAAACCGCTCAGGTGTCGGTAGGATGAAGAGTGAGGGGTCTGCCTCACTCTGTACGTATCCTGCGCGAGTCAAGGTGCCAGTGATCTCCCGGTTCCAACACCGTGGAGACTGCTTGAGGCCATACAAGGACTTGCGCAAGCGCCAGACCTTGTCACCGTCCCCAAAGCGTGGTGGCTGAGCCACGTAGATCTCCTCATCCAAAGAGCCATGGAGGAACGCGTTGTTCACATCCATCTGGTGTAGTTCCCAGTCATGCTGAGCTACTACACCGAACAGAGCTCGAGCTGAGGTCATGCGGCCGACAGGGGGAAAGGTGTCAGTGTAATCAACTCCCTCAATCTGAGAGAACCCCTTGACGACCAAGAGGGCCTTGTAGCGTTCCAATGAGCCATCCGGCTTCACTTTCTTGCGAAAGACCCACTTGACCTGAATCGCCTTCCTCCCAGGGGGAAGGTCGACCAGCTCGTAGACTCCGTGCTCTCGGATAGCGCGAAGCTCATCCTCGCAAGCAGCTTGCCAGTGACCAGGTCGTGCCCTATGGGGCACGCTGGGTGTACCTCTGAAAGCTCAGTGGGGACACTCAGGCNAGAGCTCTCCCCCATCTGCCGAGGACCCTTACAGGAAGGGACATGAGCTGCAGAGAGCGCTGTGATCGAAGTCAGATCACGGTATGTGAGTGACTCAAAAAACAGCGCGTCACGGGACTCAATGACACGACGGCGAGTGGGGTCCCAAAAACGCCAGGTCTTCGACCGCGGGGAGATGCCGATGAAGGCACACAAGCGACCCCGAGGGGAGACCTTGGACCCCTCCTGGTCCTCGGTGTACCATACGGAGGCCAGGGATCCCCAGACACGTGCGAGACGAAGATCGGCACGGTGCCCAAACCAGAGCTCGTACTGTGTAACATGATCCGGAAGCGGACCATGCGGGAGGCGGTTCCAGACCCAAGTCATGTAGGCGAAGCCCTCGAATGCGAAGGACTCCGGGAGACCACACTCAGTCCGCATCCTCCATGGTGCGGTTCTAGCGCTCAGATACACCGTTCTGCTGTGGGGTAGCAGGAGCAGAGACCTGGTGAAAAATGCCGTTCTCAGCAAAGAAAGAGTCCATCTTGCCGAGGAACTCGCCGCCGCGATCCGAGCGAAAGGTATGTAGCGTGTGGCGAGACTGACGCTCAGCCATCACGAGCCAGAGCCGAACCGCAAGGGCGGCGTTGCTCTTCTGACGCAGACTGTAGACCCACCGCATCCGGGTGAAGTCATCAGTCAGCGTCAGAACATACCGGCCCCTCTCGGACAGCGACTCGACCGGGAGAGGACCGAGCAGGTCCGAGTGGACCAACTCGAGGGGCCTCAGCGCTCGGGAACGCGAATCAGGGTAAGTGCACCGGTGCATCTTACCCTGAGCGCAAAAAAGATAGTCGGTCTTGGGTGGCTTCTCGAAAGAAGCCACGTCAAGACCAAGAGCGGGCTGTGTCCGGATGAGCTTCGACACAGTGTCGGAGCCCACGTGACACAGACGTCGGTGAAGCAACCGCTGGTGTTCCGGGGATAGAACACTAGTGATAAAAACGCGACCAGAGGAGGAGGGAGAGCAAGGGGAGGAGGGCCGAGCAATGCGGTACAAATCATCTACGACTGAAGCACGCAGGACAATGCTACGGGTGTCAAGAGCAGTCACAGTCGCTGAATCAGCGGTATGCTCAACGGAGAGACCCATCAGAGTGNCGTCATGTGGTGGGTGGCACCGGAATCGATGATCCAAGTGCCACCGGAGTCACGACTGGTGGACGTCACTGTACAACGAGCAATAGAACACTCGGCATCAGAGGGACGCTGAGCCGTCAGTGGGACGGAACGACGTACATCACGAAGGTGAGACTCATGAATCCAGTCAGTGCAGTCAGGCCCATCATCATCACATGCGGACTGTGCTCCCCCACACGTGTCATCACGAGTCACGAGGACGGACGAACAAGCAGTCTGTGACTCACTCGACAATGACAACACACTCGCACCTCCCTGAAAGCGAAGCGCCAGAAGATGACGAAGCTCGGCGATGGTGCGGTCACGTGGGTCCGGATCACTGCTGCTCGCCGGTGAGGATGCAGGGACAGCTGCAATCGTAGTCGCCGCGCGTCCAAAGGAGTGTGCGGTCGACGTTCCGGACGCGGTGCGAGCAGCATGGGCAGCCTGAAGTCCGCGAGTGATGCGCTCCCAGTCGAGCGGCTGTTGGCACTCAGTATAGCGATGGGCACCTCCACAGTTGTAGCAGTGCACGGAACGGCCACTGCTACCACTGGATGACGACTGCTGCTGACCCGATCCGCGCTTCCTATTCTTCTTCTTCCCCTGGGCAGCTGCTGCAACGCCCTGCGTCTGCGTGGGTGTAGACGGGGTCGAAGAGGAGGAGGAAGATGAGGTCGTGATGGAGGAAGGTGAGGGTGACTACAGGAGGGAAGATGGTGGTGAGGCGAGGACTGCTACAGCGAGGGAAGTCTCCTGATGTGCTACTGCTACCTCGCGGGCCGACATCACCTGGAGGAAAAGCTGATGGGCCCACGGGAGCAGCTGCAGGGTGGCTGAGAAAGGCTCGAGAGCAGCGTCGTTGTACCGTGTGAATATGTCGGTGTACTCCAGGCAAACTCTGAGCATGATCGTCCGAAGCGCCCACAGCTGTGTGCCCCCTGAGGTCCCCAGGCGCGTGTAGATACGCATGGCGCATCGCTAGTAATCCGCTGCACGCTCCGCTGGTCCCTGACGGAGAGAATGGAAAGCGCGAATGTGTGACGCACGCGTGGCGTGCGTCTCTGCAGCCAGTAGGGACAACGCCAGATCCCAGCCTCCACGAGGATCAGCTCCGGTGCCTGTGCCAGCCTCGCCGAGGAAGGGACGGAAGTCAACGACAGTCTCGCGTGGCATGGCGTACAGAAGCCCTCGCATGGCCCGGGCTACTGTCAGCACCTGTGCTGGATCTGTAGACTGGTATGGGCTGTGGTAGTAAGGCCACACTCCCTCAGAAGTGGCCCACACCTGGAACAGGATCTCCCAGCAGTCAAATCCATCCTCGCTGATGTACGGTGGAGGTGGTGCCTCAAAGTCCTTTGGCTGCCGCTCCGTAGGGAGAGCAGCCGCAGGCTGAGGAGGGCGAGTGACGGGAAAAACTCTTGGAAGGGGGTGATCACTGGGGAAGTCAGGTGACGATCGTATCGAGGACACGGGTGGAGGTCGGATACCCGTCTGCAGCTGACGGAGGCGCTCCTGTAGAAGACGAATCTCCCGCTCCTGGGAGTCATCCTCAAAGCCTGGCATGAATGGCTCGTCATCAAGGAGGTCCGCAGGTGGTGGGGAGACCACACCAGGAGGTGAAGCAGGCGGGGCACCTGTCACGGGCACCTGAGCCGAGTGCTGGGTGGAGGCCGCAACGCTGGCAGCTCCCTCAGAAATCCGAGGAGGAGCCGTGGACTGAGCGCGCAGGAGCTCAGTCAGTGTGCGGATAGTGTCAGTCTGCTCTCGCTGCAGACGACGCATCTCCTCCTGCTGGCTGCGCAGGTCCTCAATGGCCTGCGAGCGGGGGCTCAATACCCCTGAAGAAGAGGAGGGATCACCTGGTCCCTTGTTCTTGTCGTCGGGCGAACTCATGTCGCCGCTCACTATGGGACGACAGGTCAATTTTGCCGGATTTCAAAACCGTTTGCGTTTCTCGGGGATTTGAAACGCTGGCAACGTTTGACGTTTCGGTTGAAAATTTGGCTAAGTGTAATGCTGACGTCAGCAAGTGGTTGCTGACGTCAGCACGACCTGATGACGTCAGCAACCAACAATGCTGACGTCAGTTCGTTCCCTTCCTTTTTTTTTTTTGGTCACGGTTCTGCTGCTGCGCGGTGGCGCGCGATAGCTCCGCGGAAGCTGCGCAGCAGCTTCCGCCCAGCTGCTGCTGCAGCTGTGCTGTCAGCTGCAGCAGTAGCTGCGAAGTTGCGTGTGCAGCGGTGGCAGCGGCGGCTGCGCTGCTGTTGCTGCTGCGCGCGGCGGCTGCTGCTGCGCGCGGCGCTGCTGCTGCGCGCTGCAGCTGCTGCTGGCTGCCGCCGCCGCGCGCTGCTGTTGGCTGCCGCCGCCGCGTGCTGCTGCTGCTGCCACTGCTGCGCTGCTGCTGCCGCCGCGAATGCCGCTGCTGCTGCTGTGCCGCTGCCGCTGCTGCGCTGCTGCTGCCGACGCCGCTGCTGCGCTGCTGC
>SZWC01004357.1:116278-127858 GCA_023375785.1 Penium margaritaceum
AAATGTTTGAACTAACATCACTAACCCAATGTATCTCAAATGTAGTGTCACATCTCCAAACTCCCCAATTCTTGTGGATGCATAGTCTTGAGACTTTTCTTTCCCTTGGTAGTCATGGGAGTAGAGATTCTGGACACGGCTAGAAGCAAGATCGCAAAACAATTCCTTAGACTGAGATCATGGGACTTTTTGTGGGACATAAGTATATTATGCTATTGTTGGACTACAATCCCTTGGTTAAAAACAAGGAAACATGGCTGATATCTTTCATTTTGCGCATGCCTTTTTGGATATCAATGAATCCCATTCTAGCCTCCAGCACGAAAGTCATGGTAGTAGAGGTCCTTCAGGCACACGAGGATGGTTTTCATTGGCCTACAGACCCAGGTGATGAAGAGAAAGAGGCCAATGTCACTTTGGTTCAAGCTAGCCCAAAAAATTGTCCCAACGATTTCCCTCTTGTAGCCATGCAAAGAAAATGAATTCCAACAAAAAATTGGAAAATGGTCATACATGGTCCAACGTCACAGTTGTAGGTCTGGCACTCGTCCCATGCACACGCTTGTGCTGTTTTGGAAGCTAAATGTGTCAGACGATGGTATGCTCAATCAACACAATAGGCTCCTCCCAGTAGAATGTACCCCACGGAGCCATGTTGTGCATTGATGTTGCTCCTTGTAATTTCCGAGGGTCGAGAAGTGTAGCCACGAGGTCAAACATTGCAAGATCCCACGAAGCATAAGTTAGGCTTACCTTAACCAATAATGCAACAATATCACACATAATCATGGATAAGAATTGTGAGAGTGTGTGCAATCTTGAGATTTATCCTTGGTGTATGGAGAGCACATTCGCAGCGGAAAGATAGACTTGGAGGTGTCTGGAGACTAGAATTAGAAATCATTGGAAATGACAAGTTTATTATAATAAGCAATGTACGGGGTATTTGTACTGTCTGGCCAGCTAGGTCTGGCTCTAGCCTACTGCTCTCCAAGCTTGCTTTAACAAGCTACTTGCACCTGTACCCGGTGCCCTACTTGCACCTAATTCTTAGAGTGAGAAGTTACCGGCAGTCAATCTATCCATATTGACAATCTGTCTTGAATCATTGTCCTCCCGCACGGTGGGTACGTGCTGCTCCGGCAAGCCATTCATTGGTCCTGTATACCGTACTCCCACCTAAATTCGCAAGGAAAACAATTAAAATGATTTCCAAACCCGGTACCTTACCCCTTGTGTCTTGTTCTGTAACGGTTGGAAATTAGGTTACCTTTGTGTTCGAAAAAAGGTGGAAAAAAAAAACCGCCGTGGATGAGTGCAGGTTCTCCCCGCGGCTCCGCCCGGCCATCGAGGAACAACCCCCACAGGCGCAAACCACGCTTAGACGTCGATGACTTCCAAGCTTAAGTAGTCGTTGATCTGCTCGAGTGAGCAAATTCGGTCTCCCAACCGGCCCCGACCACTTCACTTGAGGCAAAATCTCGTCTGCTGACATGACACGGCTGGTCCACTTCGAATTTTCGTGGGGGTATACTGGCTGCCCCCTCTTCAAGAACGGCACAAAATTAGTCCCTAGTTGTTCGAAATAGACTTTAAGAAAACACCTTCATGAAAACACTCGCGAATTTAGGCGGGAGTACGGTAACTCCCGGTGGTAAGTCCGGTCACCGTGTTGTGCACGCCACCAGAATACTACGACTGCGCATGGTCGCAGCCAGCGATTCTGCCGTCACCATTGACCGCATGCGTTGTCGGGGGCTGGCCTCTAAGAGAACCCCTTAGCGGGTAGCGTGACAGTCACGCCACTCGTCGCAAGGGGGGCACGCAACCTCAAGTTGCATATTTAAAACGCGGACTCGCAAGTGTGAGCAAACCCCCCTAAGCCGGTGTACTCCACACGCTGGGGCGGATGTGCCTGCTCCTCCTCCTCCTTGCATCGGGTGGTCGAGCGGAGGTGAGCTCGACTGCTCGCACGATTTAAAAAAATCGAAAAATTTGCCTACATGCATAAAAACGCAGACAAGGCCTTGAGTATGCTAGAAAAACCAGGGTTATCTTGTTACATTCACCCCCCCTCCGTAGGAGGTGCGACGTCTCGGCATGCTTGAGATACTCCTGAAGAACTGTGTTGGTATCCCCAACATGGAAGTTGGCCTGTGGCTCCTAAGATTTGTGCTCCGTCAGGTACCCCTTCAAGTGCACCAAAAACTCACGCCAATGTCCCCGCAGGCAGTCTGCCAGAATCTTCTCCACCTCAAAATCCTCACTTCCTTCAATCTGAACAGTAGGAGGTGGAACTATCCCGTGACCATGGAAGAAGGTGTTGGGATCACGATACACACGAAGCATGGAGATGTAGAAGACAAGATAGATGGTGTGGTGAATTGGAAGCTCCAACTTGTAAGATACGGCCAATCACTTCTCTAAAATGCGGAACGAAGCCACCCACCATGGCTTTAGCTTGGGACTCCCAACTCCCATCAGCTGCAGGTTAGCAAGTTTTAGCATCACCTCATCTCCCACTTGGAACTCTTCACAGTGCGATGCTTATCAGCTTCCTGCTTGTCCTGCTTTTGTGCCTTTAATAGTCGTTTCTGCACCATGCCCCAAGTAGCGGTAAATCCATCAGCAGGTTGTCGCACAACCGGAAGAGATGTTTCCATAGCAAGGGCTGCTGGGCTCAGCTGCTGGTAGCCATAGACCACCTCAAATAGTAACTTTCCTGTTAATACTGACACCACTGAGTTGTAGGCAAACTCTGGCAGTCTGAGATTCTCCTCCCAATCCTCTCCATCCAGTGGGAGTATGCTCTACAATAGTTGTTCTAAAGCCTGTCTTGTGAACCCCGTCTACCCATGGGTCTGTGGGTGGTATGTGGTGGTCAGCTACACCTGCGTGCCAAGCCTCCCCGTGAGATCTTTCCAAAATTGTGAAGTGAACCGTGGATCGCAATGTGAGACCACCAACAGCGGCACTCCGTACAACTTGATGACATAATTTAGGAGGATTTGAGCTGTCCTAGCAGCTGTAATGCTCTTAGAGCATGCGATGAAATGTGCCATCTTGGAGATCCGGTCCACCACCACCAACACCGTGTTCATGCCTTGCTGCGTCACAGGCAAACGGCTGATGAAGTCAAGCGAGATGTCTGTACATGGCCTCTTAGGTCCAGGTAATGGTTGCATCTCCCCAGGTAGCTTGGTGCTTCATGCCTTGATGCATTAGCACACATCGCAACTGCTCAAAAACNTACTGGCTTGCCAAGGCTTTGAGCGTCTTGTCGAAGCCAGAATGAACCGAGTAGAGCGTACCATGGGCTTCCTCCAGTTCCATATGCTTCAATTGCACATACTGCGGCACGACAATCCTCCGCTCCTGTCCCCTCTGCCAATGCTCTCCATCCCATGTGGCGTCTTTCTGCACACCACCCCTGAACTCATCGTCCACGCCATACTCGTGCTTGGACAGGGTATGCATACCTGGAGATCCCATCGGCATTGAGATGGAATTGAGGCTCAAGTCTTACCTCCTTGATAGTCTGTTGGATTCACCTTCCCAAACTTGTATTGTATCTTGTAGTCAAAACTTCCTTCCAAGAAATCCATCCAACGAAGTTTGGCTGCATCTTTAGGCACTTCAGGGAATAATGATTTGTGAAAACAATGCAGCGCCGTGACTCAAGGTAGCACCTCTAGTGCTTGAAGGCATAGATCACCTCCAGCATTTGCTTCTAATAGATCACGTAGTTAAACTATACACCTCGCAGCTTGCGAGATGCGTACGCAATCGTCTTTGGACCCTTTCCGTGATCCTTCATCAGCATCACCCCAATGGCATAGTCACTTGTGTCTGTCGCCATGATGTACTCTTGGATGAATCCGGATGCACCAGCGATTGGAGCATGACACATTGCAGACTTGAGCTCCCCAAAGCTCTTCTACTCCTCGCCCCATTCCCATTGCTCATCCTTCCATAGCAACTGAGTCAGTATTGTACCCTTCTCTGCGTACCCCCAGATGAACAACCCGTAGTAGTTTAACGCACACTTAAAGAGCTTAGCAGGCAGCTTCTCTCTCTGAAGATCGTCCAACACCTGCCACACATGTTGCTGTTTCTCTTCTAGAGTTGGAGAGTAGATGAGAATTTCATCGAGGAACACCGCCACGAATTTACCCAAGTGAAGGTGGAAGACCCTATTCATGAGACTCATGAACGTCACAGGAGCATTGGTCAACCCAAACGGCAGCACGAGGAACACGAAATGGCCGTGATGCATTCAAAGCGCTGTCTTCTCAATATCTCGCTCCGCAATCCGGATCTGATGGTACTTTGAGTGGAATTCAATCTTGTTGAATCATTGTGCTCCCCTCTGCTGGTCAAAGAACTCCTTCACCCTTAGCAGTGTGTACTGGTTCTTGATCCTTAAGTTTTCCAATACGCGATCGTCCATGCACATCCGTAGCTCTCATCTTTTTTCTTCACAAAGAGGACCGGTGGAGCGTAGGGTGACACGGACGGTCTCATGAACCCCTTTTTTGTCAGCTCCTCCAACTACTTCTTCAGCTCACATAGCTCATTATCGCTCATGCAATAAGCAGTCCACACCATTGGTGTTGCTCTCGGAAACCAGCTCAATTTTGTGGTCGACTTTCCGCTTTAGTGGTAAACCCTTTGGTAGCTCAGCAGGAAACACGTCACCATAGCTGTCCAATACTCCCTTAATGCCTTCTGACAGCTCTACTACTGGTGCTTTCTGCTACTCTCCTTCTTGTTTCTTTGTGTCTCCTGCCAAAACTTCTACCTTTTCAGCTTCTTCCTTTTGCTGCACCCACATAAAGTACGTTTGGTCCTCCTTCCGCTGAGAGTGCTTTAGCTACACGTAATTCAACTACAGAGTGCGACGCTTTGCAATCTAGCAATGATTTAATCTGCCGACAAGTCTGGCGCCCCTTGCCATCCGCAGATGCAACTAATGAAATTTCAGCTTTCAAGAGGATTCCCGAAACGCCCCCGCTTCCTTCGCACTACAACAATACACTCAAGACCTCCCTAGTTTGCCAAGGAATTTTTGGGGTGGTGTTCACTGATGCAGACGAAGATTTCCCAGCGGTTAGCTGTCTCTCACTCACTGTCGGTTGTCGTTTCCTTGATGCTTCTTTTTGTTGTCTTTCTTATAGTGCCTAGGCTTCTCGCAGATCCAAAAGTTCCCCCAACCCGGCTTGCTTTGCTGTTGGCCTCCTTGTATTGCGTCAATCTCCATAAAGTCAGCTTGGTGGCGTTGTGCTCGACGTTGTAGTTTATGTTGCTTCTCACGGAAACCCCCTCGATGGTAGCGTAGCGCGTCAACGCGCTTAGTAGTGGCCACTAGGGCCTAGATTCCAGTGATTCCGCTTAGTGCAAGCGTGCACTGAATCTATGTCTTCAAACCGTCGTGGTACTTGTCTGTTATCTCCAGCTCGCTCATGTTGTAAATCTCCGAGCACAGCGCCAAGAATCGACCCGTGCACTCATGGACTGAGCGGATCTGCTTCAGTTTCTTGAACTTGTTGTGTGTGACCATGGAGGCATTCATGAGATCAAATCAATCTCTGATGGCTTGCTCAAATTGCTCCCATGTCGTTGACACATGCACTTCAGCTTGTCCCATGCTTGGTTGCTGCAACAGGGGATGTTTTACCGCAGCGTTCCTACCTCCATCTCGAGTGGCAAGGACATTCAGCTTCCTCCACCACTCCAATGATACTCCGCGTAGTAGTGTTACCACGAATGACAAACGCATAGCATCTTCCTGTAGAGGGTGACCCAAAGCCTCAAAGAAGCTGTTCATCATGAATAGCCAAGTCCATAGGCCCACACCCTTGACTCGGGGATTGAACGGCTCCAAAGCCTTAGGCTTTATTCTTGGCGAACTCCTTGACCGGGCCGCCCAAACCTGTCCAAGATTAGTCCCATCCCGCAGGTTAGCCATCTTCCGGTTAAGTCCCTCATTCTCTAGCTTGAGGGCTCCCAGCTGCTCTACAATTTGCTGCAGGGCCTCCTCAATGGCTCTTGATGAATTCTGGCCATTGGAGATCCTAAGAAAACATTGCCAGCGTTTGGGCAGCAAGCCAAAAAAAGGCAACAATTAGGCAGTTCGGGATGAAAAACTGACGTCTTCAAAGTGTGTGGGAGTCACCCGTCGTATCCCGTGCGCCCATGGTGGGCCGTGCGGAAGCTCTGGAAACAAAAATCAATTTCTAGAGGTTGCCTCGTGCGTTGGATTTGAAGTCTGGTCCAAAAATCTCCCTCTCGTTCAGCGTTGACATTGTGCGGCGTACTCTGTGCCTTTTTCTCCTTGAAGGTGGTAGAGCTTTGGCAGCGCTTCCGCCCAATGTGTGGCTCTGGCTCTGATATCAGATGTGAGAGTGTTCTCTCTAGAGATTTATCCTTTGTGTGTGGAGAGCACAGTCGTACTAGAAAGATAGACTTGGAGATGTTTGGAGGCCAGAACTGGAAATCATTGGAAATGACAGGTTAACAACAATGAGCGATGTCCAAGGTGTTTAGACTGTCTGACAGGCTAGGTCTTGCCCTAGCCTACTGCTCTCCCAGCTTGCTTGAACAAGGTACTTGCACCTGTACCCAGGGCCCTACTTGCACCTAATGCTTAGTGCGAGAAGTTCCCGACTGTCGATCTATCCAGATCGACGATCTGTCTTGAATCTTTTCCGCCCACGCGGTGGGCGCGTGCTACTGCAGCGAGCCGCCTCGTTGGTCTTGTATACCTCCCGGCTGTGAGTCCGGTCACCGTGTTGTGCACACCACCAGAATACTGCGACCGCGCACGGTCGCAGTGAGCGGTCCAATTGTCACTGTTGACCGCCTGCGTTGTCGGTGACTCGCCTCTGAGAGAACCCCTCGGCAGGTAGCGTGACCGTCACGGTACTCGTTGCAAGGGGGACACTCAACCTTGAGTTGCGTGTTTGGAATGTGTGCTCGCAGGTGCAAACAACTCCCCCTCCCCCCCCCCCCCCCCCCCCCCCCCCCCCTGCACCGGCATACTCCACACGCCGGTATGAATCTGCTCGCTCCTCCTCCTCCTTGCATTGGCGGTCGAGCGGAGGTGAGCTCGACCGCTCGCACGATTTCTGAAAGGTGGAGAAACAGTCCAGATGCGTAAAAACCTCGGACGAGGCCCTGAGTATGCCAGAAAAACCAGGGCACCTCATTACAAGAATGATTTTTCTTATGTGGCATGCAGGATGGGATTAGATGACACATGAAGAATTAAAACAAGGGCCTTGTCACAAAGGTACCCACTCATGTGTTAGCTAGGGTTTAGCATTGGGACGTTGTCATAAACCGAGCAGCAATGGCTAGAGCTGATAATCAGAATTCTTCGGATACAAGCTAGAAGCAGGATCAGTGGACCACAGATGTGAGATATGAAGGGATGATGTAATCAGGATGTAGGCATTGGGGAAATAAATGTAGAAGATCCATGTAAGGATGTTCTGTCTAGATCACATGTTGGCAGGTCCTGTAGATGTTAGCAAGGCAAGCTTTGATGGCATGGTCATGAGGGATACANAAACCACACGATGAACTGTCCTAATGTTGAATAATTGAGCTACTAAATAATAGGATGAAAGACAACCTCCTTTGACTAGCACGCAAGGAGGCAACCTCCTTTGTGTCCATGTTCACCTTGCCCTCCTTGGAGCTGATGTTTCTCACCATCATAGTCAATAATCTTGTGCTAGCACATAAAAAATAAACTGAAATTCCTCAATCACAGAATCAAGCCAACTCGTTTAGGACCCAGTACAAGGTGACGAGATAATGACAGAAATGGGCCTCTGGAGACTTAAAATATTTGAGTCTCCTTGCCTGAATTATTGATGACGATTATCTTCATGGTGGCATGGAAGGGAAAACCTTTCAAGAAATCTCTAGACATTATTATGCAAACTACAATGATGAATTCCATGCAAGAGTTAGAGTTACATATGTTACAATGGTATCAGAGCATGATGATCCATGCAAACGACTCCGTGATGGTTTTCATTGCTATAGCATAGATAAAATTCCATGAGCAACTATAGTTGTAGCAACAATGTCATAGGGAGGTACGAGCTCAAAACTGAACCGTTTCAATCACCATAAAGTACGTTGGAAAGCTCTTGAGAAGCTCTATTGTGTTTTTTCCAGCTCCACTTAGCTCCTTGACGTGGATTTTTAGTGGACAGGGTTGGAAGTGCCCACTCTTAAACCACCAATTTCTTGACTCTTTTGAAGATTCCCTCCAGCCTCTCTCGACTAAAACTTGGAGTAGTGCTCCTTCCTATGACCAGGGACTCGCAGGACCTGAGATCACTCCAAAAAGAAAGAAGACGACACCCTGAGAACTTTAGAATACCTACCTATTGTCATGGGCTGAAGGGAGACGTCGTCAATGAGGCACAAGATGTGATGTAAGAAGTCAAGAGGAGTCCAAGGAAGGCTAGAAGACAAAGTAGAAAAAAAGAGGGACGTGGGAGGAGTATGAGAGGCTAAACTTCATACTAGATTTGCCTCCTTTCCCTCCTCTTCACTCAATTAGTACCCAATCTTCTTGTGTTTTCATCTCCTTTGTCTCTATCTCTAATTTCCAAGGCTATGTAGGCTGCCTAGTGCTGTGACTCACGGATTTGGAAGATATCTTGAACCTACGTGTTTGTGCTGACCATGGTGATACAGAAAGTAGTTTTTTTCTATGATGTGATTTTGCCGACCGCGGCGGCCAAGGGAAGGTAGAACTTTGCCGCGTGGTTGTAAGCAATGTTTACCCGGGGTTCCCGGGTGACCCTATCACCGCGGCTGGGGAACCGCGATCCACATCGATGGGAAATTGATGTGGATCAATTTCGTATTCGACGTCCGTGTGAGATCAGCCAGCCAGCCATCCCCCCCCTCCCTTCCCCCCGCCCTCCGCCAACCAACCAGGTCTGACACGGTGAGTCAGCGAGCAAGTCTCCCGCCGCCGACCAACCATGTCTTCCGGAAATCAAGGACAACCCCCGCCCGTCGCCCCCCGCCCCCTGCCCCCCCATGACTGGTGGAAGCCACACAAAGCAACAGAAAATCCTAGCATTGTCCTTTTTGGCATAATGTCCTAGCTGAGCCCTGCCACCAGACAGCCCAAAATGTAGGCGTTGTTCATTTTGCCTAAAAACTGTACCGTACCAAAATAGCCACGCTGAAAACACAATTGTGTAGTCAGAATCAACAAGAAGAATAGAGTTACGGCTGTGCGAACTTAGGCATCGACTACACTTTTTTTAGAGCCAACTACGACTATTGATCACATGACAGCGAAGGGTAGCTGACGATGAAGCTGGTCGTGCGAGGGTACAGTATCAAAAGCACGAGGAGGAGGACCACACGCCCAGCTTCATAGGGACACGTCCACTCCACCTAGCAGCACCTTGTCGGCTTCAGCGCCCATCCAGTCAGTCGTCTGCATGAGCATGTACACTAGCCGATAGGTCACGATATGAGTGAGCGAGATAGGGCACAAACAAAACAACATGTTAGGCTAGGTAGACGCACAAAGTCTCATGGGATACAGAGAGAGATGGAAACTATCAAGCACACAACCCAAAGACTTGCTGTGGCACAAAACAGATGTCACACGCAATAGAGTTAGTTTGACCTAAAAGTTGGCCTAAAACCACTCTTTTGGCCATAACTATGCGCACACACAATTGCACGACACCGTCTAAACTTTGAGAGGTAGTATGGCGAAGCAGATGCTATGACTGGTCACACGTACAAGCCCGGCACCGGTCCTTTGACACAAACTACAAAACATGCACATCATGCTCAAGGGCCAGTCGACTAAGAAACTTCTAGTGATTGCAAAAAAGTTGAAGAGTGCCCCAGCAAGCATCTGGGACGGTGTAGCAGCGGGATGTTGGTTTGTGTGGCTTCCATCCGTCACGACGGATGCCGATGGATTACCCATGTACCCTACATTGGTACATGGTAGAGGAGAGCGTGACGACACAACGGGCCTCCAGAGTGTCTCGAGACTTCTCGAGCACCTACGACAGTACCGGCGAGACGCAGTCGATGTGATCCTACAGCCCTGTTGGCTTGTCGGGAGCTAGGGAAGTTTTCTCAGTGGGTCAAAACCCGTGCACCATGTGGACTATACCAGTGCGACGAGGAGACCCAATCAATGTAGTAGTGCTTCCGATGTTCAGAAAGTCGTTTGCGATGTCTAGAAGATTATTTGAAGTGATTCTAGCACTTCTTGTCTTTGCTCGGTGGTCGAGACCCGGGCAGTCGACGAGCTACCCTACTGCCTTTTTATTTCAATATTAAATATTGATTCAAGGATGACGATTTCTTTTATTCAGCAACAAACATAGTATTCCCACCCGCAAAAAGAATACATTTTATTAATCAATCAGGTCTCTTTCCAGTGAAATAAAAAATGAGATCGTGTGGCTTCCAACAAGGACAAAATAGCCAAGATATCCATAATCCCAAAATGCGGATCCTCCTATATCCACGAGTGAAATTTTAAATCCCCCATATCCAGCACCTTAAAAACAAAACTTTTGGTTTTCGTGCATCTCTCATTATACTCTGTTGTGTCCTCCCAGCTTGTGTACATTGGTGTGCACATGACTGACAGCGAGACTCGACACTGTTGGAGTATTGTTTGGTGAGGCCTACTCACAATTCGTTGGAGCCTCCTCCCTCCGGCGACGTGCTCAACTCCATCGGCAGGCCTCCTCTGCGGTTGAGCCGCCGGCAGTCACTGCCACTATGGATGCTGTCTACATGCACCGAGCGCCGTTTCTAGCTGTTCCATTGCGTCTATAGCATCATGCTCTCTCTAGGGTCCATGTCTCTTGCTGTGTATCACTGTTTGGCATCATTGACTGTGGTAGGCACTGCCTGGGTTCGGGCAGCCATAACTCTTTGTTGCTATTTTTTAGCTGATTCTGACCGCACGACTGTGTTTGCAGCTTTGGTATTATGGTATGGGCAAGTTTTCAAGAAAAACGGATAACGTTTGGGTTTTGGGCTGTCGGGCGTCTGGCAGGGCTCGCTGAGAAAACCCTGCCTTCCAGAAAATAGGTCTAGGACTATTTTCTGATTGGTTGGTGAGCTGAGTAACAAGTTCTACACTAGTGGGGGGGTAGCTAGAACTTGGAGGGGTTTCCCGTTGTTGCTCATTCCTCATTCCTAATCAGTTAAGTTTCAGTTTCCAGCTGCTTTCTGGCCCTGACACTGGCGCGCATATTTCTCAGTAACAAACCTAGAGCTTACAGACTAAGTCTCTAGAGCAGCAGACTGAGGGGGCAGCAGAATAAAGCAACGAGCGTGGAATCCCGCACGCAGCATCAACAACGCTGCTGCCCCAAGTTGCTGCCTAGCGTTTCCATTTTGGTATCAGAGCTAGAGCGTAGTAGTAGTAGCAGAAGACTGATGTACAGGTGCCAAACAACGTCGGCGGACCTCCATACGCGCCAGTGCAGGGGAAATGCTGCCAGATTTTTTCCGGCAGCATTGACCCGCCTGGTGGTAGCGTCAAAATTTTTCCCA
>SZWC01004357.1:144519-161215 GCA_023375785.1 Penium margaritaceum
TTGCTAGCTGCTTGCCCTTGGCCTCGCCTTGCTGTCCAGCTGACCCACGAGCCCCTGCGACGTCCATGCGCATGTCGCGGCCTTGCTATGTACGTGCGTTTGGCCGTGTATCAGAGTAGTGCTTCGGGTTCGCCGAATACACTTTGCTCATGTAGTCGCGCAACACCCTCCAGCTTGTCCAAGCTTGGCCAGTGGCTGTCGTGGTGGTCTTGTCCTTCAGCTTCTCGCTGGCGAGACCATCACGCAAGTACTCCAGCAAAATGCACTCCGGGTACTTGAAGGTCTAAGTCCCATCGCCCTCGATGAAGCTTTCAGCTTCTTCCACGAGTGCGGCAAACCCGCTCAAGTAGGATTCGAGCAAGCTGCCCAGCTGCCTAAAGTCCTTGATCTTGTGGAAGGCGCGCTGCGCCTCCTCACGTTGAGTGTACTTCTTGCGCATGATCGTGTAGAAGGCCTCCCACGGCATGGGCTGCCACTCGAGGTGCGGCTGCTGCACACTCCACTCCTTGACCACATACTTGAAGAGTTTGTCTTCAAGCCGCGTCGTGGCAAAGTCACCCCACTGGCTGAGTAGAGCCTTGTGGACACGTAGAACATGCTCCATGCGATTCAACCAGTCGGTCAGCTTCACGCCCTTCCGGAAGATCTCCACACTGTGGAGGAAGGATGTGTTCATGACCGGCCCCGAAGTCGTCAAGGTAGGAACTCGTCGCTGCCACCGGTAGTGGCATCCGCAGCCGCGGAACGCTGCGCTTGCTGTTGCATCTGCACCTGGGTCACGCTCCGCAATGCCTTGTCGAGGTTGTTACAACAGCGGCTTGCCTCATGGGCGGCCAAGCGTTGCAACTAGCGATCACGGTCATGGTCCGTGATGCTCTTCCCGACGTGGGCTAGCAGGTTTGCGAACACGAACTTGAGATCTAATGTCATCAGAGCATCGGCGATAGCCTCCAGGGCCTCGCGTTGTCCGTGCACCCTTACCCACTGCAAGAGGGTAAGGTTCGCGTACACGCCTTCAAGGAGTCCCACCTTTGGAAGGAGACTCTTGTCGGCGACGACGCTCAAATGGGCATTGCCTTGCCCCATTGCGGCCGCATTGTAGGAAGGAGGGTTTCTCCCCATTCCTCCGAGTGGTGCCGTATCTCCACCATCAGCAGTGATCTTGAGTCGGCCTACGGCCTTGGCAACAAACTCCGTGAGCCTACGAAGGTCATCACGAATTGCCTTCGCGGCGACGTCGTCCGGCTCGTTCTCGCGGGGACTTCCCGTGTGGCTGCTTTCAAAGCCCTTCCTGCTCTCGGAAGTCTCGCTGTCGTCGGCAACTTCAGGCGATGCGGCGGACGTCTTGCCCTTCTCGAGCAATCGGCTCGAGTTCGTCACACGACGATGGCGATGGTCGCGATCCTCGTCGCCTTCGCAATCGTCGATGTCGTGCTCTTCGTCGGGGTATCCCCCCGGGAGATCCTCCTCCATCGCATCGTCCGTCGCGTGGGGGTCGTCCACGTGCGCGTCGACGTACTCGTCGAGCACCTTTTTGGCCTCCGCACGCTGCTCGGTATCGCCGAGGTTGGCGTCGATTGCCTTCGGTTGTAGGGTTGCCCTTGGCGGTATGGTTGCCTTTGGGTTGGCAACCGTGCTCGCGGCGACGGCTCCCAAAACTTGGAGTCTTCCGAGGGCTCGTGGTGAGGCCATCACCACCTTGCCCTTGTTTGTCTTGGATGGTCGGGCACTTGCCATCTCGTCGTTCGTGCAACTAGCACGTGAAGGCCATTGTGAGGATCACCCCACAACTTAAAGGAGGAATTGCCTCCTACAATCTAGCTCTCACGATCGGTGAAGCAATTTGAATTGAAACTTCTATTTTCCTAGGCCGCCACGTCGGCACAAGGTCGTGGGTTTAGAGACTAGTCCTCCTGAGCCGTGACTCACGGCACTTGGTAGCAACTAGGATCTAGGAAAACATAAGTTAACAATACAAAGGAGTAACTAGAAGTGTGATTACCGCTCACAAAACTAGGCAAAAGAGTAAAAACAAAAGCAAGTACAAGGTCAAGAGCAAAAACACTACTTTCTTCTTGACTTGTTGTCTTCTTGTCTTCTGGTCTTCTTTGGTCTCTTCTTGCATCTTCTTGGCACGTCTCACGCCCCTTGGCGGCGTCCTCCTTGAGCCGGCGGCGTTGGGGGAGCCGCCAAAAGTCCCCAAGGTGTAGTCCTCCCTCTTTTTAGAGCTTCATCAAGCTTTGAGAGTCCCTGGCCTTGGGAAGAAGTGCTGTCCCAATTTCTTGGTTGAAGGAGGGAGGGAGGGAACCTCGAAGAGAGGAGAAAACTTGGTGGTTTGGGGGTGGGCACTCCCCACCCCGTCCCCAAAAATTACCTTAGGTCCCTTGGAGGTGAGGAGAGGTTGTGGAGAAGAAGCTCCAAAAAATAGAGCTCTTCTCTAGCTTCCTAACGCCCTTTACGGCGCTTCAAACGGTGAAGCGTAGATGTCGTAGTCCCTTCTGGCGTTCCTGCTGCTGCTTGCAGCTGCCGGCGGCGTTTTATCTATGTCGTAGCCGCCGTTTCCATCGAACTCTTGGTCGCGAGGGTCGTCTGGCTCTGATACCACTGTAACGTGTCGAGTCTCTAGTTCCTGCTCTGAAGTCGTCTTCGGAGTTTGCAGAATGGTATTCTCAGTCCCCGTCAGGGGTTTACCCCCTTCGCAGGACTGAGGGGCAATCGTCATCAATGACCCAGAGCAAGGAGACTCAAATATTTTGAGTCTCCGGAGGCCCATGTCCGTTTTTAACCAAACCCCTGGTTTTGGGACCCAAAACGGGGGTTTTTACCTCGAACTCGTGTGTTCGCACAAGTTATTTCGTTTATTTTGTGTCGAAGTTCGTCGAGAAAAAACTTCGATTCATGTTTTGCCGTTCTGGCATGAAATCGTCGTGTGCGAGGCACGCTGGCGATTTCGCGCCAGCTTTCTCTCAAGCTCACCCTCGCTCGTCCTATCCCTCGTCCTCGTTTGCTTGTTTTGCAAGGAGGGCGAGGGGGGGCGAGGGCACGAGGCCACAAGGCCTCGCCCTCAAGGCCCTCGTGGCCTCTCAGCCGCCGATCGGGCTGAGGCCGCGATCGGCGGCTGGTGGCTGGCCGGCCGGTGGCCAGGCGATCACTTGGACGGCCGCCGGCCATCCAGCTGGCAGGCAGCGAGCTGGCCGGCGGCCAGCGAAGTGCTGGCCGCCGGCCAGCCCTCGCTGACGCAAGGGGTGGTGCGTAACCACCCCTCGCTTCAGCGAGGAGGGAGGGCCGAACCGGCCCTCCCGCTACAGTGGATGTTTGAGTGTTAAAGTTTAAATCAGTTGGATATGATGTTGTTAAAGAGCGGTCTATGGATATGGTGGATCTATCGAGAAGTCCAAGGGCATATGGTCACACCCCCGTTCCAACAGTCACGCGACCGCTCAAATTCAGGTGTCGGATGAGCACGGACACCGGAATTCGAATGCTTGAAACATGAAATCTGGACAATGCCCCACACTAACTTCACCCAGATAGAAAACCATTTATCAAGTACAAAAGGTGGCGAATTAGAAATACACCCCATCGACTGTTTAAGAAGTCGAAATCATAAAGCAGTAGGGTATCCCGGTGCCTTAAGGAGACCACCTGTGTTCATGTTGTCTGTCCAATGTGTTCTCCCCGCAGTAGGCTGCTGTGCTAGACAAGCAAGCAGCAGCTGGGGTAGTGCTAGGAAGACACCAAGCAAGCGACGTTTTGCGTGGAAGTTCGAAGTGAGAGTTCAAGGAACGACGAGTCACACGCAGACGAGGTGGTAGTTGTCAGGTGGGGAGGAGGTGAGCGAGCGAGCAGCGAGCTCGATCTCACTCGCCAAACTCCAAGTTCGGCGAGATGAACCAAAGTACCCACTACAAGACTGCAGCCTGACAACTAGACCACTGGAGAGAAAACCTGCCAAAGAACAAGCTAAAGTGTGAACCCGAAGTAAATGTGTGTGCACACAAGCACGCCGATCAGAGGCACGTGAGACTTGTGCAAATGCGTGACTGTGAGGCTCTCCGTGTAGTCATGCCATCACGACGTAGCAGCCAGCAGGGGTTGCCTCTCTCGAGTTAGTCACCTGCAACCATGAGGTGAGTGTGCAACGAGGCCAGAGGTCACCGTGTGGTACTGTCAGAAAACCAACACTCCCCCATGACCCACGGCCAACTTGCACAATGGCACAACAGTCACTACATCGACGTCACGAGGAGTGACACGACACAAGACAGTACACAGGCACTGGCACAATAGATCAACCAGGAGGACCACGAGGACACAACAGCCCAACAGCGTGAACTGCTGCCTTGAAGATATTGTTGCTAAGTGCCTTTGTGAGGAAGTCTGCACGTTGCTGTTGGGTGTCGACCCACATGATCTGAACATCGCCTGCAGCCACACGCTCACACACAAAATGATACTCCACATTGATATGCTTTTTGCGAGTGTGGTGCATGCCATCATGCTCAGCAATAGCCTTTGTGCTTTGGTTGTCGCAACGCAAGGTGATGCAGCGAATGGGAACCCGCAATTGCTGCAACAAACGACACAACCAAACACTCTCACAGGTTCCAACACCAAGAGCAACATACTCTGCCTCACTGGAGTTGCGTGCAACGCAATCCTACTTGCCACTCTTCCAGGAGATCACAGTCCCACCAACCAGGAAGACATAGCCAGTGCGACTGCGTGCATCCGTGTCATGCGCCCAATCATTGTCAGTGTACCCATCAACGATCACTGACGGCTGCGCCCGGTATCACAGACCAACTCGGGCAGTGGAGAGCGCATATCGCACAACGCGTAGTGCGGCTTCCATGTGCCTTGCACGTGGCAACTGTGAGAACTCTGCAAGGAAGTTCACAGCAAAGGCTACGTCTGCTCTAGTGGTGGTGGCAAGGTACATGAGAGACCCTATGACTCGCAGGTAGTCGGTCACGTCCACTGTCTCCCCCAGCTTTGACACGTTCAGAGTTTTCAACAACCTTTGCCCAGCGGGCGTCATTGGTGTTGAGGCAGTGGGGACAGACTCAAGCAGGGAGGCAAAGTGCTCCCCCAGGCTCCTGTCGTACGTGGCCTGGTGGACATGGAGAACGCGACGAGCACGGCCACGCTCAAGCTCCATGCCAAGAAACACGCAACCTGGACCCAGGTGTTTCATCTTCTACGTGGACTGCAGCAGGGACTTCATAGTTGACACAGCTTCGCGACTCGGGGACGCAATAAGCAGGTCATCAACGTACACGAGGATGGCAGCAAAGGGCGCCGACCGTGGAGTGACAAAGAGGGAGGGATCCACCGTGCTGTGGCGATATCCCCCCTTCTCCAGGGTGGAGGTGATCTCCTGGTTCCAGCACCGTGGTGACTGCTTGAGGCCATAGAGGTTCTTTCTCAGTCTCCAAACTTGATCGGTGCCGTCAGAGATCCCTGGAGGCTGCACCATGTAAATCTCCTCATCCAGCCGACCGTGCAGAAAGGCATTGTTTACATCCATCTGCTCGAGCTCCCAGTCGTGGTATGCGACAAGGCTCAGACTGGCTCGAGCTGTGGTGTAGCGTCCAACGGGAGCAAAAGTCTCCTCAAAGTCAACGCCGGGGACTTGAGAAAATCCCTTTGCTGTAAGTCGGGCCTTGTACTTGTCGAGCTCGCCGTTAGGCTTATTCTTACGACGAAAGACCCAGCGGGCATCAATCGCCTTGCGGCATGGTGGGAGATCGACCAGCTCGTATACGGCGTGGTCATCCAGGGCTCTCAGCTCGTCCCGCATGGCAGCCTCCCACTGGTGGGAGTCGGGTGCTACCCGTGCCTGGCGAACAGTGGTCGGGTCAGGCGATGGCGGCGGGGCGGCAACCGTTGTATTGCACTCAGCAATGCTCCTAAGGATGGCGGCTGCGAGCGCACGCTCGTGCTCGGATGTGAGCAGTGTGTACCCAAGGACAGAGCTGGGATGCACAACTCCTGTGGCTAGGCCCAGGGCGTCCATACCAGTAGGCACCGCTGGGGACTATCCAGACGAGGTCTGCGAAGGTTGAACAGAGGACGCTGCAACACTAGAGGAGCGAGAGGGAAGCGCGCGTAGGCGGCCGCCACGAACAAAAGGTTCGATGGGGCCAGGGCATGGAGGAGCACTAAGTGGACTGGGCACAAAGGGAGTGAGTGGACTGGATGGGGACGCAGCGGAATGTGCAGGAGAGATGGACTCAGTAGGGACAGATGAGGACACCACAGGGGATGACGGAGCTCTAAGCGAGCTAGACGAAACCGACCGGGGGGCGTCAGAGGATGGTAGAGTCATAGTGCCGGCCGTTGGAGAACGCTCCGAGGGTGAAGGCTGCTGAGACGGGACAGCAACAGGGACGGCAGGGGTAGATGGGACTCCAGGGCCGACCTCCCCCAACAACCGAGAGAGCGGGAGTAGGGAGGCAGCGGACGAGAAACGATCGAGGTCACGGAGAAACACGGACTCGAAGAACAAGGCATCCTCGGACTCAATGACGCGCTGGCGCTCTGGGTCCCAGAAGCGCCAGGCTTTCGACTGGGAGGAAACGTCCAAGAAGGGGCAGAGACGTCCACGCGGGGAGAGTTTCCCGTCGCGGAGGTCCCCTGGGAGCCAGACAGCCGCAATGCTACCCCATACGTGAGCCAAAAGTAGGTCAGCACGAGAGCCGTACCAACGTTCAAAGGGCGTAACGGTGCGGGGAAGAGGACCGTGAGGGACGCGATTCCACACCCAGGTCATGTAGCTCATTGCCTCAAGGAAAAGAGAGGGGAGAGCCCAGACTCAGACAGAAGGGTGCGGACGCCATCGGCAAGGGTCCGATTCCAACACTCAGAAACTCCGTTTTGCTAAGGTGTGTAGGGAGCCGAGGTCTCCAGACACACCCCTTGGGACTCAAGAACGGACAAGGGGTGAGTTCCTTGGAACCACCACGGGGTGTGGTGGTTCCAAGGGGTGAGCAAGGGACAAGTCAACAGCGGGTGCAGAGGGGGCATGAAGGGGAATACGGTACAGCTTGGCACACTTAACCCCCTGCAAGATGACGCGACCAGAAGAGCGAAGACGAATAGTGCCTATGCCCTGACTAGCAGAGAAATCCATGCCCTGATCGTAAAGGAACGTCACCGATAGCAGGCTGAGTTCCAAAGAAGGCACAAACAGAACGTCAGGCAGAAGCAGCATGCCACCGGGACCGACAAAACGGACAACACCAACGCCTTCGACGGGAAGGAGCTGGCCGGAACCAGTGCACACAAAGCGAACAGAGCCGAGAGGACCCAAGGAGACAAAGGCGGACCAAACAGAGGTCATGTGATGGGTGGCTCCGGAGTCGAGGACCCAGAAGCCACCAAAGACACGGACATGGGGAAGGACGCCACAGGTGGCAACAATGCCGACGGAGGGCGGGGATGAGGCACAGGCAGCAAGACAACGAGGGAGAACGACAGACTGCCAGTGCTCGACCCATGGAACAGACGAGGATGGCAACCCAAGGACGTGACCGGGGGGTACCCACGAAGGACGGTGTCAGTCTGACAGGTAAGACCTCTGGCCAATGAAGACTCACTCTCACCTCCCTGATCACGAAGGTGAAGACGTTGGAGGAGAGACTGCTCCAGCTGGCGCTCGCCGTCGATGGAGGTTGCAGACAATGGAGCAGGCACGCTCGAGGCAGAGGCAAACCACGGAGGAGGGACGTAGGCCGAGGAAGGTGGGCTCGCGAAGGCGGACGCTCCATAGGGCGGCAGCCAGTCCCAAGGGTACAGGAGAGGAGGATGGACGCCGGCGACACCGGCGGTGGAGTAGGCCTGAGCTGGGGAGGAACTAGCAGACGAAGTAGAGTTGGAGCTGGAGCTGGCACTGGGAGAGGAAGAGGACCCACTGGTGCGTGCGCAATGAACACGCATGGCGCGTGCGAGGCGGACGTCGTCAGGGGGTGAAGGGCACTAGCGAGCGGAATGCTCAGAGGAGCCACAGATCCAGCACACAACCTCACCAGGAACACGAGACGGCACAGCAGATTCACCCTTCCCCTTGCCTTGCCCCCGACCGCGTCCACGTCCACGACCCTGGGAGGCAAGGGCCGTGGCCGTAGAGGTAGAAGAGGAAGAATAAGAGGATGAAGATGAGGCCGATGTAGTAGCTGAGGAAGAAGTGGAGGTGGCAATGGAGATGGTGGCCACCCCTACGACTGTAGTGCGATGAAGGCACTGGTTTTGGAGAGTCATCCACCATGCTGCAAGCCTATCAGCGACGAAGTTCCAAAGGGCACCAACGCCTGAAGGAGCCTCAGGTGGAACAGGCTAGGAGGCAAGATGCTGCAGCTCGTCTGCTTCGACATCACGGAGAAGGTCGGACAGCTCGGGGATTAACCCGTTGACCATGGTGTGCACAACTGATAGCTGACCTGGTGCGGCCTTATCAAGCTCGCAAAGCATCTTGAGCCCGCGTGCCCAATAGGCGTCGTCCGACTCGTTCGCTCGCATTAAGAGCGTGTTGAACTGAACGGTGAGAGCACTTTGTGCCGCCTGA
Source organism: Penium margaritaceum (assembly GCA_023375785.1). Lineage (NCBI taxonomy): Eukaryota > Viridiplantae > Streptophyta > Zygnematophyceae > Desmidiales > Peniaceae > Penium > Penium margaritaceum. The sequence continues at coordinate 153,086 of SZWC01004357.1, forward strand.
CCTGTGACTGTCGTGCGCCGACGAAGCATGGTGTACGCACCGACTAGATCAGCCAGACGCTGAACAGCGGGTTAGCATTATAAGTGCCAACCTCGTCGACGAGTGTCTCAGGGGCAGTAGCAATAAGGGCGCAAACAGTGCGAGCACACTCGTCAGCGACAGGGGTGAAGGAAGGTGTGGCAGGGAAGTAGTATTCCCAAAGACGTTCTCCCTGAGCCCACACACTAGACCGGGTCTCCCAGGAAGAGAAAGCAAGTCCAGCAGAAAAGACAGGAGGCTGGGAGAAGAAGTCATGCTGGCGGGAGACTGCGGCAGGAGGGACAGCAGATGGGATGACAACAGGGTTAGAGGTAGCAGAGTTAGCACCAGGTGGGGTGGAAGAGACACCGGCATCGGCGCTAGCAGAGGAGCCAGCGGGCAGGACAGAGGCAGCAGGCAGTCGCTTGAGCACAACCGCAGCTACCTCATCTGCGAAGGCGGCATCATTGTCATTCGCGATGCTCTTCAGCATCACGCTGAGCGTCGCGAGCGAGGGCCAGCTGGCGCTGCAAGTCTGCTATGACCGACTTGTCGTCACCAGGCATGGTGACGACTAATGGACCCTGCCGAGAAAACTTCGGAAGAGTTTCCCCCGCCCCAGTGGGTGTGGGAAAACTGGGAATGCCTTAGGCACAGTGGATATGTGCTGCAAGACAGCCCGGCCCAAGTCACACAGACAAGCCACCACAGAGACAAGAGATAGAGGGCAGGAGAAGGGAGATGCAGACCAGGAGACCTCACGAGGCGTGTGAGGGGCTGCGCAAAAGAGCAAGAACAGGCGGGACAATGGAAGCAGCTGCAGCGGAGAGCACAAAGACGCAAGATGCAACCGGCACAATCAGTGCCAGGTAGCCTGTGGTGAAGGCGACGCCAACGCTAGGAAGGATCGCCGCTAAAGTGACGGCCGCTGTGACGAGTGTGGTGATGTCAGAGGGTGCAGATGCGGATGCTGCAACAGCGACGGCTGTGGAGGTGCGAATGGCCGTAGCTACAGCGGATACGGCAAAAGCTACAGAAGCTGTTGCAGGAGCCACAGCTGATGCGGCTGTCACAAGCTGTGTCCCAATTGTCAGCACCTGCCGCAGCCAACAGTCCAGCCACAACAACCGCCTCAGTGTAGGACTCAGCGGCGCGGCCAGCTGACGTTGATGCAGGGGCGCGTGCTGCTCTAGCTGCGGCGGCAAAGGTGGCAGCAGCTGCAGCTGCCGCGTCTATCACGGCGGACGCGAAGCGTTTGAATGTGCGAGTGAGCTCTACCGCGTCCTGATGCCAAGTTGAGAGCGGCGGCGCAGCAGCAATGTTGTGCGGCTGCTCAATCCCCCCAGAGGCACCAGGGGAGGGAGGGCTTACCGAGCTTTGTCAAGTAGCCGGCGACGAAGGCGGGGGCTGACGCGCCAGTTGTTCCTCGTGGTGCTCGCCGCACGATGCCGGACCCGGCACGTTTGAGGAAGCCAGTTTGGCGTGTACCACCGCGGTGGGGCGCGCGCGGTAGCGTCCAACACTACTGCAGAGAGGGTGCTGCTGGGCGGCCGCCACCACCGTTGCGGTTGTGCGTGGTGGTGCAGTTGCAGGGCTGACTGCGGCAGTGGTTGACGGCTGCTGCGAAGATGTACAACACCGTATCCTGTGCTGAGGTTGGCAATGTCGCTGCTGCTACTGCTGCTCCAAGGTGCCGCTACTGCTGCTGTTGCCCGAAAGACTGTGCGGGACAGTGTGCGGGCTGCTGCTGCAATGCTTCCTGCTGCCATTGCCGCAATGCGCCGATGTTGCTACTGTTGCAAGGTGCTGAAACTGCTGCTGCTGCGCAAAAGCCTGTGGCACGACAACGTGCGTGCTATTGCTGCAATGCTACCTGCTGTTGCTGCTGCTGCAAGGCGCCGATGCTACTGCTGCTGGAAGGTGCTAACATTGCTGCGGCTGCACAAAAGCTTGTGGCGTGGCAGCGTGCGTATGGCTGCTGCAATGCTGCTTGTTGTTTCTCGGAGGACTGCTGCACGGCCGAAGGGCAGCGGCTGCAATGGTGTTTGCTGTTGCTCAGGCTGTGGGTTGGGGCCGAGATGGAGTATGGCAGAGGTGCAGAGGTGCAAGGGACCTGGGCTGCAGAGGTGCAGCTTGTGGGCGACACTCCGCCAGGCAAGACGGTGGCGATCCGTCGAGCACGGCAGCCCCCCCCTCTTCCCCTTCTCTTGCGTGGGCAGCAATTCGTCAAGTACTGCGGTCCACCTAGGGGTTCCTAGTTTTGCCTAAGGGTAGGGCCTGGGCAGCGTGCGGGAGCGAGGCGAGAGGGCGGCGGCGAGATGGTTGGGGTGCGGCGGTGAGAGGGCCTGCCGTGAAGTCGTCCCAGAATCGAGGGACGACGCTTCAATGCGTCGTCGTGCTTCCACGCTGCTCTGATACCAGTAGGCTATTGTGCTAGACAAGTAAGAAGCAGCTGGGGTAGTGCTAGGAAGACACCAAGCAAGCGACGTTTTGCGTGGAAGTTCGAAGTGAGAGTTCAAGGAACGATGAGTCACACGTAGACGAGGTGGTAGTTGTCACGTGGGGAGGAGGCGAGCGAGCGAGCAGCAAGCTCGATCTCGCTCGCCAAAGTCCAAGTTCGACGAGATGAACCAAAGTACCCACTACAAGACTGCAACCTGACAACTAGGTCCCTGGAGAGAAAACCTGCCAAAGAACAAGCTAAAGTGTGAACCCAAAGCAAATGTGTGTGCACACAAGCACGCCGATCAGAGGCACGTGAGACTTGCGCAAATGCGTGACTGTGAGGCTCGCCGTGTAGTCATGCCGTCACGACCTAGCAGCCAACAGGGGTTGCCTCTCTCGAGTTAGTCACCTGCAACCATGAGGTGAGTGTGCAACGAGGCTAGAGGTCACCGTGTAGTACTGACAGAAAACCAACACCCGCTGACTCGTTTGGGCTCAGCGAGGGTGACGGAGCTCAGTGCGGCTAGCTACCGGCGCCCCTACACAAGCTCGCTAGGGGCTCATTTGTAATTCCTTGTTGTTCTTTCACGTTATGCGTTCCAGACTTGGCGAAAATTTGGCCGTTTTGCAGTGCACTCATACTTAGAGCTTGTATTCGAGTTTGCATGGGCCTGCATGCCCTAAGTAATTTCCAACACGGGAGCTCATAGTGGGTAGGATTGTAGGCTGCTGCGTTAGACAAGTAGGCAGCAGCTGAGGTGAGGCTTGGAAGACACCAAGCGAGCAATGGCGTTATCGTGGAAGTTAGAAGTAACGAGAGAGTAAGTAAAAAAAAATTGAGTCACAGAGGTGCGATGTCTTGGGTGACGGGAGACAAGCCGAGAGCGAGCGAGCGGCGAGCTCGATCTCGCTCTCGGCTTATCCCCTCCTTGGGGCTCGAACACCACATACACCCCATTGTCCCCTTTGACCACAAATCATGCCATGCAAGTGTCAACCACACAAAAGAAAGCCAGGAAATGAACCCGGCTGGCACAGTACATGACACGACCGAAAGCCATGTTCTTCCATTTCTCGGTACTTGCAACTGCTGGTCCTTCACACAATGAAGTCGTCGCCTGAAGGTGGTCTTCACGCTCAGTCACATGTGAGATTTGATGCCTGGTTGATGCCCGGCTGTGAGACTCGCTGTGCAGTCATGCCACCATGGCGTAGCAGCCAGCAGGGGTTGCCTTTCTCCAGTTAGTCACCTGTGTCAATGAGGAGAGTGTGCAACGAGGCCAGAGGTCACCGTGTGGTACTGACACAAACCCAACACTCCCCCATGACCCACGGCCGACTTACACAACGACACAATAGGCACTACACCGACGTCACGAGAAGTGACACAACGCAAGACTGTACACAGGCACTGGCACAACAGGTCAACCAGGAGGATTACGAGGACACAACAGACCAACAGCGTGAATTGCTGCCTTGAAGACATTGCTGCTAAGTGCCTTTGTGAGGAAGTCTGCACGTTGCTGTCGGGTGTCGACCCACACAATCTGAACATCGCCTGCAGCCACACGCTCACGCACAAAATGATGTTCCACATTGATATGCTTTGTGCGAGTGTGATGCATGCCATCATGCTCAGCAATAGCCTTTGTGCTTTGGTTGTTGCAACGCAAGGTGATGCAGCGAATGGGAACACGCAATTGCCGCAACAAACGACACAACCTGACACTTTCACAGGTTCCAGCACCAAGGGCAACATACTCTGCCTCACTGGAGCTGCGTGCAACAAAACCTTGCTTGCCACTTTTCCAGGAGATCGCAGTCCCACCGACTAGGAAGACATAGCCAGTGCGACTGCGTGCATCCGTGTCATGTGCCCAGTCACTGTCAGTGTACCCATCAACGACCACTGATGGCTGCGCCCGGTAACACAGACCAACGCGGGCAGTGGAGAGTGCATACCGCGCAACACGTAGTGCTGCTTCCATGTGCCGTGCACGTGGTGACTGTGAGAACTGTGCAAGGAAGTTGACAGCAAAGGCTACGTCTGCTCTGGTGGTGGTGGCAAGGTACATGAGAGACCCTATGACTCGCAGGTAGTCGGTCACGTCCACCGTCTCCCCCAGTTTTGACACGTCCAGAGTTTTCAACAACCTCTGCCCGGCGGGCGTCATCGGCATTGAGGTGGTGGGGACAGACTCAAGCAGGGAAGCACAGCGCTCTCCCAGGCTCCTGACGTACGCGACCTGGTGGACGTGGAGAACGCGACGAGCGCGGTCACGCTCAAGCTCCATGCCAAGAAGCACCCAAGCCGGACCCAAGTCTTTCATCTTGTACGCGGACTGCAGTAGGGACTTCACAATTGACACAGCTTCGCGACTCGGGAACGCAATAAGCAGGTCATCGACGTACACGAGGATGGCAGCAAAGGGAGCCGGCCGTGGAGTGACAAAGAGGGAGGGATCCACCGTGCTCCTGCGATATCCCCCCTCCTCCAGGGTGGAGGTGATCTCCTGGTTCCAGCACCGTGGTGACTGCTTGAGGCCATAGAGGGCCTTTCTCAGTCTCCAAACTCGATTGGTGCCGTCAGAGAACCATAGAGGCTGCACCATGTAAATCTCTTCATCCATCCAACCGTGCAGAAAGGCATTGTTTACATCCATCTGCTCGAGCTCCCAGTCGTGATGTGCGACAAGGCTCAGGAGGGCTCAAGCTGTGGTGTAGCGTCCGACGGGAGCAAAAGTCTCGTCAAAGTCAACGCCGGGGACTTGAGAAAATCCCTTTCCTGTAAGTCGGGCCTTGTACTTGTCGAGCTCGCCGTTAGGCTTGTACTTACGACGGAAGACCCAGCGGGCATCGATCGCCTTGCGGCCTGGTGGGAGATCGACCAGCTCGTATACGGCATGGTCATCCAGGGCTCTCAGCTCGTCCCGCATGGCAGCCTCCCATTGCTGGGAGTCGGGTGCTACCCGTGCCTGGCGAACAGTGGTTAGGTCAGGCAGGGCGACAACAGTTGCATTGCACTCGGCAATGCTCCCAAGGATGGCGGCCTCGAGCGCACGCTCATGCTCGGACGTGAGCAGTGTGTACCCAAGGACAGAGCTGGGATGCACAACTCCTGTGGCTAGGCCCAGGGCGTTCATACCAGTAGGCAGCGCTGGGGACTGTCCAGACGAGGTCTGCGAAGGTGGAGCAGAGGGCGCTGCAGCACTAGAGGAGCGAGAGGGAAGTGCACGCAGACGTCCGCCACGAACAAAAGGTTCGATGGGGGCAGGGCGTGGGGGAGCACTGGGTGGACTGGGCATGACTGGAGTAAGTGGACTGGATGGGGACGCAGCAGAAGGTGCAGGAGAGATGGACTCAGCACATGAGGACTCAGATGAGGACAACACAGGGGATGACGGAGCTCCAAGCGAGCTAGACGACACCGACGGGGGGGCGTCAGAGGATGGTGGAGTCAGAGTGCCGGCCGTTGGAGAACGCTCAGAGGGTGAAGGCTGCTGAGACGTGACAGCAGCAGGGACGGCAGGGGCAGACGGGACTGCAGGGCCGACCTCCCCCCGCAACCAAGAGAGCGGAAGCAGGGAGGCAGCAGACGAGTGACGATCGAGGTCACGGAGAAACACGGACTCGAAGAACAAGGCATCCCGAGACTCAACGACGCGCTGACGCTCTGAGTCCGAGAAGCGCCAGGCATTTGACTGGGAGGAAACGCCCAAGAAGGGGCAGAGACGTCCACGCGGGGAGAGTTTCCCGTCGCGGAGATCCTCTGGGAGCCAGACAGACGCAATGCTACCCCAGACGCGAGCCAGACGGAGGTCAGCACGGGAGCCGTACCAACGCTCAAAGGGCGTAACAGTGCGGGGAAGAGGACTGTGAGGGGCGCGATTCCATACCCAGGTCATATAGCTCATGGCCTCAAAGGCAAAGAGAGGGGAGAGCCCAGACTCAGATAGAAGCGTGCGGACACCATCGGCAAGGGTCCGATTCCAACGCTCAGAAACTCCGTTTTGCTGGGGTGTGTAGGGAGCCGAGGTCTCCAGACACACCCCTTGGGACTCAAGAAAGTGGGCGGAGGGTCCAAGGAACTCACCGCCACGATCACTGCGAAAGACGCGCACTGAACGCTGACACGCACGTTTAGCCTGAACAAGCCAAGACGCGATGACAGAAGCAACATCACTCTTCTGACGAAGAGCGAAGATCCAACAGAAATGTGAAAAATCGTCAGTGAGGCACAGGACGTAACGCCTGGCCCCCCCAAGAAAGTCATGGGGAAGAGGCCCCATGACGTCGGCATGAACAAGATCGAGAGGATGAGCGGACTCGGAGTCCGAAGAGGCAAAGGGTGAACGATGCATCTTGCCTTGGGCACAGTCCAGGCAGACAGAGGGGCATGGCGCAGGGAAGGTGGAAGGGGACAAGCCAACAGCGGGTTGAAGGCAAAGCATGCTAGTGATAGCATCAGTGTGCACATGGCCAAGGCAGCGATGCAAGAGCTGGATATTAGCAGGAGAAATGGAAGGCGGGACGTGAGCAAGGGACAAGCCAACAGCAGGTGCAGAGGGGGCATGAAGGGGAACCCGGTACAGCTTGGCACACTTAACCCCCCGCAAGACGACGCGACCAGAAGAGCGAAGACTGACAGTGCCCACGCCCTGACTAGCGGAGAAATCCATGCCCTCATCGTCGAGCGACGGCACTGACAGCATGCTGAGTTCCAACGAAGGCACGAACAGAACGTCAGGCAGAAAAAGCACGCCACTGGGACCGACGAAACGGACAACACCAACGCCTTAGACGGGAAGGAGCTGGCCGGAACCAGTGCACCCAAAGCGAACAGAGCCCACAGGACCCAAGGAGACAAAAGCGGACCGAACAGAGGTCATGTGATCAGTGGCTCCGGAGTCAAGGACCCAGAAGCCACCAGAGACACGGACATGGGGAAGGACGCCACAGGTGGCAACAGTGCCGACGGAGGGCAGGGATGAGGCACAGGCAGCAAGACAACGAGGGAGAACGACAGATTGCCAGTGCTCGACCCACGGAACAGACGAGGATGGCAGCCCAAGGACGTAACCGGGGGGGTCCCCATGAAGGACTATGTCAGTCTGACAGGCAAGACCTCTGGCCAACGAAGACACACTCTCACCTCCCTGATCACGAAGGTGAAGACGCTGGAGGAGAGACTGCTCTAGCTGGCGCTCGCTGTCGATGGAGGCTGCAGACGATGGAGCAGGCGCGCACGAGGGAGAGGCGAACCACAAAGGAGGGTCGTAGGCCGAGGAAGGTGGGCCCGCGAAGGCGGGCGCTCCATAGGGCGGTGGCCAGCCCCAAGGGTAGAGGACAGGCGGATGGACGCCGGCGACACCGGCGGTGGGGTAGGCATGAGTTGGGGAGGAACTAGTAGATGACGTAGAGCTGGAGCTGGAGCTAACACCGGAAGAAGAAGAGGAGGGCCCGCTGGTGCGCGCCCAATGGGCACGCATGGCGCGTGCGAGGCAGACATCGTCAGGGGGTGCAGGGCACTTGCGAGCGGAGTGCTCAGAGGAGCCACAGTTCCAGCACACCACCTCACCAGGAACACGAGACGATGCAGCAGATTTGCCCTTCCCCTTGCCTTGTCCACGCCCGCGTCCACGTCCACGACCTTGGGATGCAAGGGCC
>SZWC01004357.1:161651-174608 GCA_023375785.1 Penium margaritaceum
GAAGCAGCTTGAGCCCGCGTGCCCAATAGGCGTCGGCCGACTCGTCCGCTCGCATTAAGAGCGTGTTGAACTGAACGGTGAGGGCACTTTGTGCCGCCTGACCTGTGACTGTCGTGCGGCGACGAAGCATAGTGTACGCACCGACTGGGTCAGCCAAACGCTGAACAACGGGGTTAGCATTGTAGGTGCCAACCTCGTCGACGAGAGTCTCAGGGGCAGCATCAATGAGGGCGCGGACGGCGCGAGCAGACTCGTCAGCGACAGGGGTGAAGGAAGGTGTGGCAGGGAAGTAGTATTCCCAAAGACGTTCTCCCTGGGCCCATGCACTAAACCGGGTCTCCCAGGAAGAGAAAGCAAGTCCAGTAGAAAAGACAGGGGGATGGGAGAAGAAGTCATGCTTGCGGGAGATTGCGGCAGGAGAGACAGTAAATGGGGTGACAGCAGGGTTAGAGGCAGGAGAGTTAGCAGGTGGGGTGGAAGAGACACCGGCACCGGCGCCAGCAGAAGAGCCAGCGGGCAGAACAGAGGCAGCAGGCAGCCGCTTGAGCACAAGCGCAGCCACCTCATCAGCGAAGGCGGCGCGGTTGTCATTCGCGACTTTGAGACGCTCTTCGGCATCACGCTGAGCGTCACGAGCGAGGGCCAGCTGGCGCTGAAGGTCTGCTATGACCGACTCGTCGTCACCAGGCATGGTGACGACTAATGGGCCCTGCCGAGAAAATTGCGGCAGAGTTTCCCCCGCCCCAGTGGGCGTGGGAAAACTGGGAATGCCTTAGGCACGATGAATATGTGCTGCAAGACAGCCCGACCCAAATCACACAGACAAGCCACCGCAGAGGAGAGAGACAGAGGACGGGAGAAAGGAGATGGAGACAAGGAGACCTCACGAGGAGTGTGAGGGGTTGTGCAAAAGAGCAAGGACAGGCGGGACAATAGAAGCAGCTGCAGCGGAGAGCACAGAGACGCAAGATGCAACCAGCACAATCAGTGCTAGGCAGCCTGTGGTGAAGGCGGCGCCAACGGTAGGAAGGACCGCCGCTGCAACGACGGCCGCTATGACGAGTGTGGTGATGCCAGAGGGTGCTAATGCGGATGCTGCAACAGCGACGGCTGTGGAGGTGCGAATGGCCGTAGCTGCAGCGGATACGGCAGAAGCTGTTGAAGAGGCCACAGATGATGCAGCTGCCGCTAGCTGTGTCCCAATGTCAGCCGCTGCCGCAGCCAACGGTCCAGCTACAACAGCCGCCTCAGTGTAGGATTCGGCGGCGCGGCCAGCTGACGTTGATGCAGGGGCACGTGCTGCTCTAGCTGCGTCGGCAAAGGTGGCAGCAGCTGCAGCTGCCGCGTCTATCACGGCGGACGCAGTACGTGTGAAGGTGCGAGCAAACTCTAGCGCGTCCTGACGCCAAGTTGAATGCGGCAATGCAGCAGCGGCGTCGTGCGGCTGCTGAATCCCCCCAGAGGCACCAGGGGAGGGAGGTCTTACCGGGCGTTATAGTGCCGAGCTCTCCCCTGAGTCGCCACCGAGATCCTCCCAGTGCGCGAGCGTGACGGCGACCACCACCAGACGGTGGTGCGGAGACTGCTACAAGGTTGCAGTGCAGATTCTCCACAACGCCGCTTGCTGCTCCTGTCACGTTGGTTATGCGGCTGCTGTGGTGCAGGTATTTGCTGCAGCTGCTGCTGTTGCTGCCGTGCTGCTACTGAGCTGCTGCTGAGCTGCTACTGAGATGTTTGTTGAGCAGCTGCTGATCTGCTGCTGAGCTGCTGCTGGGCTGTTTGCGCACAGCTGTCGAGCTGCTGCTGAGGTGATGCTGCGCTGCTGCTATGCAGTTTGCTGAGCAGCTGCTAATATGCTGCTGAGCTGCTGCTGAGCTGTTTGCTGAGCTACTGCTGAGCTGTTTGCTGAGCTACTGCTGAGTTGCTGCTGAGGTGATGATGCGCTGCTGCTAAGATGCTGCTGCGAAGCTGCTGAGGTGCTGCGAAGCTGCTGAGGTGCTGCTCAGCTGCTGCTGAGGAGTTTGCTGAGCAGCCACTGATCTGCTGCTGAGCTGCTGCTAAGCTGCCGCGGAGCTGTTTGCTGAGCTGCTGCCGAGTTGTTGCTGAGCCAATGCTGCGCTGCTGCTAAAATGCTGCTGCAAAGCTGCTGTTGATAAGGTGCTGCTGCTGGGCTGCTGCTGCGGAGCTAAGGAGCTAGATCCATTGCTACAGGGATGTTGCGAGGCTGCTGCTGCTGCGCTGCTTAAGCTAAGACGTTCACGTTGCAGCTGCTGCAAATAACGCTAGGAGACGGCGACGGGCCACCCCACGCTGCCGAAAATTTTTCGGCAGCGTTTCCCCCGCCCCAGTGGGCGTGGGAAATATGGGAAGGCCGTGGGCACACCTGTAGGAACCTGTTCCAACCCCACCCAACCCAGGAATAGAGGGGAGCCCAACCAGCAGGAGGAGGGGAAGACCAAAGAGCCCCGACGGCAGAATGCCGTCACTCGCTGCTGCTGAGGCTACAACAGTCAGCTGCTGTTATGCTGATGGGTTGTGATGGCGGGGTGGAGGCGCGACGCCAAGAGTGGCCGTCGCGGGTTTGACCCAGGATACGTGGACATCAGATCGATCCGCTGCCCGCCTTCCACGCAAACTGCTTTGATACCAGTAGGCTGCTGCGTTAGACAAGTAGGCAGCAGCTGAGGTGAGGCTTGGAAGACACCAAGCGAGCAATGGCGTTATCGTGGAAGTTACGAGAGAGTAAGTAAAAAGAAAACGAGTCACAAAGGTGCGAGGTCTTGGGTGACGGGAGACAAGCCGAGAGCGAGCGAGCGGCGAGCTCGATCTCGCTCTCGGCTTATCCCCTCCTTGGGGCTCGAACACCACATACACCCCATTGTCCCCTTTGAGCACAAATCATGCCATGCAAGTGTCAACCACACAAAAGTAAGCCAGGAAATGAACCCGGCTGGCACAGTACATGACACGACCGAAAGCCATGTTCTTCCATTACTCGGTACTTGCAACTGCTGGTCCTTCACACGATGAAGTCGTCGCCTGAAGGTGGTCTTCACGCTCAGTCACATGTGAGATTTGATGCCTGGTTGATGCCCGGCTGTGAGACTCGCTGTGTAGTCATGCCACCATGGCGTAGCAGCCGGCAGGGGTTGCCTTTCTCCAGTTAGTCACCTGTGTCAGTGAGGAGAGTGTGCAACGAGGCCAGAGGTCACCGTGTGGTACTGACACAAACCCAACAAGGATGACCACCCGACGACGCTATGCCATCAGCTTGGTCCATGCAATCGCGGATTTGCACGAGCATTGACGCGATCGAGTGGTTATGATAGGCTGTGCGGACAGATGGTGACATCTTACGGTATGCCAGTTCAAACCTTAGTAACTGCCAACTGCATCTACGGTTCCTATCAGTGAATACCGTTGAGTAAAAAGATTGACACGACCAAATCGACAGCCCCTCGCTACCATAGAGGACATCACCTACTCCCGGGAGAACCCTGTCACTCTTCCTACCAAGCTTAGATCACGCCCATCGATATGGAAGTCAATGACACGTTTCCTCCAGGACAAAAGCCTATACACTGTTATCAGTAACAAGTGGGACCATCGGCGTGGCATCCTTCACATGGACAGCTGATTGAACCATCCAGAACCAGGAACTCTGTAAACCTTGCCTACCTTCCACCAGCAATGAAACATCAGCAACGAAGAGATACTCCTCCGTAATGTGTTTATGAGGTGCGGCCAAGGTTTGCACAGTTTCATGTCATTTGGGGCCTGTGTCCATTGATGAAGATGTTTCACCCACATCTGCATCGTCGGTGGTAGACTGGCTAGCCTCTCTCACTCGTGTTGCGGGTGCCATGACTCCAAGGCCTGGCAGAACCAGACAAGGACCACCTGCTTGATGCTCATGCTGCCGGCCCAGGACGCTCCCATGCTGTTGCTCTTCTGGTACCCGTGCTGCTGCTTCTGCTGTTGCAGCTTCAGCACCATCAACAGCAGCTGCAGCAGCGGCAGTAGCAGCAGCATCAGAAGCAACAGGAGAAGGCGACATCTGACTGGTCCCGGCAGCTACGAGGCCACTACGGCCTGCAGCTAACGCCTCCCGGAGCTGGCTGGCTGTCACACTCGCCGCGGATCTCAGAGGAGAGCTGCAGCCTCCCACACCAACCCCTCCGCCTCCAAGGCCATCCTGACCTACGCCACTCCACCCTTGACTGGCAGCTGTTGGAACAGCAGCCCTCCCCCCTGAACCCCTTGCTGCTGCGACACCAGCTGCTGCGAAGGAAGAAGAATGAGTGCGACTCTTAATGTCCCGCCCTCCTTCCCCCAGTCGGAGGTTCCACTCCCCCAGCCTCGAGACCAGAACCGAGTGGTGGTTGGCAGTACCTGGCTGAGCTGTGTTAGGGCCTCGTCCACCTGCGCTTGCGTGCGTGGGCGAGGAATAGAGGGAGGAGCCGAAGGCATGGTCCGACGCAGCTGTTGGGCTTGCGGATGCTGCTGCGGCTGCTGCTGCTGTCCTTCGCCCTGCAGAAGAGAGCAGCACCCTGCCATTGCCTGCAAAGTGGCTGGGCCAGCCTTCATCAAGACGCTCCAGCTCCCCCTGAGAAGCACGGAACATCCACGCTCAAGAAGCACTGGTACATAAAATAAGGAATGGCTGGGAACCCATGGTTGATTTCTACGATACAGTTGGACCGTGGCTCCAGAGAACAAAAACAAGAAGAGGGCTCAACCAGTATGGGGGGGGGAGACTGGGAGGCAGAAACGGGTTGAGGAGAAACAAAGGGCACAATAGACCGATGCGGGGGAGGGGGGGGGGGGGGGTCTCAGAGGCAGCAGTGGGAGGGGTAGGAGAGAAAGCAAGACCGCAAAGAACAGGAAGGGTGTGACAGAAGAGAGCATGGAGAAAAGAGGGCAGGAGAGTCAAGAAGCAGAAGGTGCAGGAGAGCTCACATTCCTTTGTCCCCACATTCCTTTCCCCCTCACACCCCCCAGCGTCGTCCACGAGCCCTCCCGCACACCACAAGCCCTCCCGCACTCCACAAGCCCTCCCGCACTCCACAAGCCAGCCTCTGACTGCCAGCACGAGCATCGCAAGCACCTGAATGAAGTCAAGGAGCTGCTCTCGTGAGATGACGGACGAGCCGCAGCTCGCCTGCTGATCCATAGGAGTCAGCCACTGCTGCAGCCGGAGCTGCAATGCAAGAGAGCACGCAGGGTTGGGCAAGGTAAGACGCTTTGTCTAGATCAAAAAGCATTTCAAACAAGTATCAATATTTTGAAGACTGGAGTCAACCATCTTTGCGGCCAAAGCTGCAATGCCTGCGCAAACAAGACGGGAAGGACACGGCCAGAGGGTGGCGAAGCAGTTTGGGAGGCGGTACGTGAAGAATTCACAAGGAAACAAGACGGAAGCAGAGGCTGTGATCCATGGGGCCAGTCCGTGTAGGGAGAGTTGCACTCAGGCCAGTAACTCCCACACAACGAAAGGGCAGGAAACAGTCGGGGAGGTGCACCAAGGAAAGTCACCAAGGAAAGTCAACGCACAGCAATGAAGACAAAGCAGGCTGGAGGTGGAGGTGTCCCTCAGACCCAGTGGTCGAGGGTGTGGTTCATCCTCCATGGAATCAGCAACAGCGAACAACAGAGCCATGCTGACGACGCAGCCATGTTCACTCGCATGCCACCCTCACATCCCACCTCACCTCGACCTGACCTCACAAGGCCCAGCAGCAAAGGAGCACTCAACTGCAGCCACTAGCGAGAGAGCTCAGAGCCCACAGGGGGACCCATGGTGCACGGAGCCAGCATAATGTCCACATGGCACACAATACCTCTTCAGAAAGGAAAACAGCACAAAGCAGGCCCCTAACATGACATACATCTGCCTCCTCCCCTAGCGCCACTGCACAGCGTGCAAAAAGAAACCCCACAACCCACCCCAGCGCATCCGCATGCCTGTCCTCTCTCTCTCTCACACAAACGCCACAAGCATCCTCCTTCCACTTCAAATCCAACCTTGCAAGTAACTCACTTCCAGCTTTGTGTTGCCCCTGCCCCCCCCTCACGCCTGGATTTAGGAGGCAGAGCAGACCTAGACCTTCTGCGCCAACCCCATCTCATCCTACAGACCGTCTCCCCTTCCACTTCTCCCTGACTTCCATGACAGAAACCATCCGCGCTTTCCGGACCCGAGCAACTGCACCCAATCCAGGCCAGCTGGGTTGCACATGGTCCCACGTCGCGACCTCACCACCAGATACTGCGCTTCTGTCCTGAGAAGGCTTCTCCCCTCGTACACAGCCAGGAATAGGGCAGAGCCAGCCTCAGCTCTATGGATTCACAGAGCATGCGAGCGAAGACACCAGAGCGGACGCCCAGCCTTCTACTCCCGCGTCTGCCTGAGCAGGCAAGCGGGCAAGTGCGTGAGCACCATGACTGCAAAACGACATGTGGGGGCCGTTGATCGCACCAGCTACTAACTCGAGAGCTGCAGCCCCAGCAGACTCGCACAGCTCGCTATCAGGCTGAGCTCACTATGCAGCGGTTCATCCAGCCCGGGGTCTGCCGCTGTGGACGGTCTGTCCTTCTCAGGGGAGAAAAAGGCACCGGCTGATGAGAACGAACGGGGTCCCACCCAGTTCATGATTTCCCTCACCTTTTTCCCTGTGCTCGGCAGGGATAGGCGCTCTGCAAGTGCAAACGCCTGGACGCGTTGCGCTTTCCCTTGTGCACACGCTTGTTTGGTTCCCCGGATAGCTCCAGAACCATCCTTGTCCCGAGCCAACCACCCTCGCGCCAGCACTCAGAGGCGCGGGCGTGCCCTTCCACCTGACTTCCCACTTCCCGCTTTCTTGCTTTTCTTGAAAACAATAAATGTAGAAAACACGGCCTCGTAACGAGTGCCATTCAACCGGCCTGAACGCCTCCTTCTTGTTTTGGTTCTTCGCCTGCCAAAGAATGGCTTTCCGAGCAGTTCGCAAGACGCCTTCACAGGCCTCGTGCTGAAGGCCAAACCATAATCCTTTTTGGCCTGAACCAANTTTTCTTGAAAACAATCAATGTAGAAAACACGGCCTCGTAACGAGTGCCATTCAACCGGCCTGAACGCCTCCTTCTTGTTTTGGTTCTTCGCCTGCCAAAGAACGGCTTTCCGAGCAGTTCGCAAGACGCCTTCACAGGCCTCGTGCTGAAGGCCAAACCATAATCCTTTTTGGCCTGAACCAACCATCCTCGGCTCCGACATCCTCACTCACTAGCGAGTGTCGTTCGCCCGCCCGGAACGCCTTCTTGTTCTGGTTCTGCGCCTGCTGGTAGAGGTGCGACAGCGAGTTGGCTGCGGTGCAGAAGGACGCGAACAGCGTCTTCTCCACGTCGTCCAACGCAGCAGCCTCGGATTTGCGCTTCTTCGGCATGTCTGCTGTACTGCTTTCTTGCCTGCTTGCTTCGTTACACGCTTGTTTGCTCGCTCTGCGGTTCTTCAGACCAATTCAGATCTGTTTCTCCACTCCTGCTGCTCCTGTCGGCTTAAATTCGGCGTCCGTAGCCAACGTCACTTGCGTTGCCTTAGGATAGGGACTTCGCCTCTGCCTGCCGTTCACGCCCGCTTGCCGCCGGCCTCCTACCCCTGCTCTGCCTCTCCACCGCTACCGCTCTTTGTCCGCCTCCCTCCCCACTCCGTCGTCTGACGGAGCTTACTGCAATGCGCCCAGACTGTCTACTGGGGAGCGGAAGAAAGCGCGAATCACGAGCGTGAATGGCTCTCAGAGCCAGAAAACAAAGATGGGCGCTCCGTTTCGGATCGAGGCCCCAGCGACGGGACTGTAGGTCGACGGAGAATCTTCGTTGTGAGCAGCAAAACAGGAGCGTGCCGAACGTCACCACACGTTGTTGCTGCTTTCCTGCCTATTGTTCCGGGTCAAGCCGAGGTTCGGCAGCAGCACGGTGGCTGTGCAAGTAGACCACCTTGCCCGGCTTGCTGACCGAGGAAACATTCAAGGTGACAGCACTGCTGTTTGCATAGGCTGACCCCTTGTGTGCGGTAAACTGTCCTTCGCGGTCAAGACGTCATCTATGGGTCCATCACAAGTTGGTATGGCTTGGCATGACCGGTCTTGGTTGCAGCACTGCACCTCCCGTTCAGTGCACAGAATCTTCTGCCCAAGTTTGTGGGGCCAATCGAAGGGCAAGCTTGCGTTCCGGCAAACTGCGCGAGTAGAGCGGAGCAAGCGTCGTCTGGCTACCCACCAATGGGAGGGCGGATTGGGTGGGGCAGCCTTTGTCCGATAGTGGCGCGGACGTGGACACCCTGCGAGTCCGCGTCGGATGTCGATGGATGTGGCTGCCAGGGATTGGGGCAATGCAGGATGGCTGGTGGAGGGTTCAGACAATCGAGACCCTACTCGGTCCGCGGCGACGTTAATCAAATGATTCGAATCGCTTCCTGCGGATGATCGTGGATCGTCCGCAAGAGAACCAGGGAGGGCCTATCGGTTGCCAGCGGGAACTAAACAGCCTCAAGCTAAGAGCTCCCGGCCACCGCCATTGCTGACGGTCGTTAACGAGACGCCTCCCTGAATCGACGTCCCAGGACATCGGACGCCTGGGGTTGCGAGCCCGCCCACGGCCGCTGCATGTTTCGGTGCCAACTACAAGGCCGTTGCAGCTTTCCGTTAGCCGCTGTACTCTTCTGATTCGGAGGCGAACATACATTACCTGCTAGTTTTGTTTTCAGACTGATGCTGTTTTACTCACTGTTTTGCGCATCCGATTCCTATCTAGCCTGGTTTCTCGCACACCGTCATCGCTTTAGGAATAAAACATTATCTACAGAAAATATAACAGGATTTTTAAATAATATAATTATAGATAAAATAATTGGAAATAATGACAAGCTGGAACACTCCAATGCTACTGTACAAATGTTGGTACAACTTGTTGGTTCCTTTAAGCTATCTAGTTTTTTTTTGTTTTTTTTTTTCACGCGGCGCGGACCTTGGGTGGTGCAGAGGAATTTGATTTCGGGTATTAAAATTTCAGAGGAAATGATGATGATGGATTACTTCTATTCAATAATGATTGTGCTTCGATGACGAGTGTTGAACAAGTCGAGCACATACATACAATGACAAGAATAACAATGAGAAATATGATGGGTCTTTACCGAACGAGCCACGATTTGCGTGCGACATTGCGTTGCACGCGACGCAACGTGATTAACGTGAGTGATCGTTTCAAAAGTCTATTCCGAAAAGTCAAGGGGATTTGAGAACATCAAAGCACAGTTTCATAAAAGCCTAGCACTGTTGATGATTCCACTCGAAGGTATCAAGAACTAATTACAACTCGCAATGATTATGTCCACCATTCCAGAAAGTCGTCGGAGGTGTTAGAACCTTCAACAAAGACCAGAGGTTGAGACAAATGGCCAAAAATGCCCTCGGCCGAACAGCGCAAAAATCCTAAAGTTGACGCGTAATCGGCCATGAATTTAAGGACAGAAGTTCCCACTCACAAAGTTAAGACACTCATGCACGTCAAGGACGTAACACTTCCACATCTTTTTACCACGACGTCTTGGCGCATTAGCAGACGTAGGTCGCTGACAATAGTGGTAGCCATCGATCATATCATTGATGTCTTGAAGGTGGTCTAGGGCTCACAACGTTGAACACGGCGTTGCAGCCGTGTCACTTGACAAGATACTCGGTCTTTTTTGCACGATGTCGATGTCTGAGGATGTTTTCAATCATGTACTCCGTATCCCCGTCTACTGAAAGAGGAGGCAGAGGAGTAATGTCTCTAACGGGAAATCTCTCGTTGAGTTCCCGACAGTGCTTGAGCTTGCCGTTGGATAGGTCCGTTTCGGTGAAGATTCGTTCCATGCGGGTTTGTTCGAAAAGTTTGTTTGCTCACAAGGAGTAGCGGTTTTTTATGGTGATGTTGTTAAATGCTCGACGCAAGTATGCATCTCTCCTTTTTTTTTTCTACAAAGTAATGTTGTTGAGTAGGGTGACGTGGATGGTGTAATGAACTCCTAAATGATCTCCACATCAATTTCTGTTTTGAGTTTGGTCTGCTCATGGTTGCTCATTCGATAGGTCCCATTCACCATTGGTTAGTTGCCTAGCTTGAGGTCTATCTGGTCATCGAGGATTTATTAAGGAGGTAACTCCATAATAAGTCATTTGGGAAAATCTCTTCAAAATCCTCAATAATTGGTGCAAAATCCTCTCTAATTGCTTTGATCTTGTCAAGTGTTGAGTCATGTGCGCTCGTTTTTGTTGCTTCCACGTAGCTTAGCCAAACATGACCTATGTGTCTTTTTCTTTAGCAACATCCACAAATATTGGCTGGCGTTTTCTCGAAATCTGCAACTCCACTTCTCTTTCCACCTTTAGAGCTTCCCATAGTAGGTGTCATTTGTTGCCGCTTATCATGACATAGACCGATCCATTGCTGCGGTTTACATGTGCATCGTGCGAGTGTAGGAAATTTTGGACGGGGACGATCTTTTATCAATCATTCGGCAAGTCCTCCAAAACATTATGCAATGTAGGTCTCCAATTTGCAAGTGGAGTCGTTTCCAAAGTCGACGGGTCCGCAGTCGTCTCTCAATTTATTTATCCTTCGGCGATCGTTCGGCGCAGATTTTTCAGAAGGGACATGAGTTTCAATATGTACTAATGCCCTTTGTCGTTTCATGGCTCACCTTTTCGTTGTGACTTATGGTCCTTTTTGGCCTGTTGTTGCCGCCTTCGACAGTTTTGTAAAATGTGCTCCGGTTTCCCACAAGTCTAGAAGAGCAGTTGAATGCACTAATTGATGGCGCCAATCTTCATTCGAGAGGAGGCTTTTGTTGGCTGGGAATTTTCTCTGCCCTGATAGATGTTTTGGTGTCGAGGTCGTAAGCTGTTGGATTCATGTATCCGAGGGTTGTAGTCGGCATTGTTGATGCGATTTGTTGATGTGTACATTGGTGGAAGGTCGTCTTTCATACCAAATATGGTGTTTGCTTGATTGATGCATTGCTTGAAGCCCTTGTAGTACAATAGGGTTTCATGGAGGTAAAATCATTGTTGGTGATGATTTTGTGAAAACGTCGCGCGTGCTTCACCTGGCTAACTGCTCACATAAGTGGTGAAACATTTGCGGTGCGTGTGACTTCTTGTTCATTTATTGAATGCGTGCAGGTATGGCGCGCGTGAAGTCCATCAAGTTTACTTGTGGAGTCCTCGAGTCAAATCATGTCTCATTGATTTGCTGGAGGGGTTAAGCGCCTCATGTGAGCCGTTTATCAATCTTCTTGGTGCCTCCCATCATGACCTGGCGGAAAACCGCGGAAGTGAAAAGTTTGGTGAGCCCTAGGGGTTTGTCATCTTGTTGGTCGCCAGGGTTTTTGGTGTTGCGCCATTCTTCGCAAATGTTGCTGTTAATGGTGGGTTGGCTCTCAGAGCGTCGTTGTTCTTATGGTGTTGATCCTCTATCTTCAGAGTTTCTTCCGATTACTATTGCTCGTCACAGGTTACGCTCGGTTCATCCATCGTTGTCGTCGCGAGGTGTGCAAACTTGTGAATGGTGGAGATGTGCTTGCAATTCCTGCGAGATCGTTGCCTTCTAGTTAATGTGGTGTTTGCCCCTCTAGTCCTGTTGCGCTCGAATACAAAGCTTCAGGTCGATCGGAATGTGGGTGGTTCACTGGGATGAGGTGAGGAGCAGAAGACGGTGAGGGGAATAGGGACACATGGCTTCTTCGTATTTGAACTGAAGGTGTATTTCGATAACAAGTGTTGAACAAGTCAAGCATGCACAGAATGGCGAGAATCATAATGATGCATATTTAGGGTTTTTGGTTCTTGGTTGGAGAAACACGTGAGTCATTGCATGGTGAGTGGTTGCTTTGAGAAACTTTATGGTGAAGTTGACGGGTATGGAGAATGTTGAAGCGCTATTTCATTGGATTCTATTGCCGTTGAGAAATAAAATTAAATCTTGTGAGTAAAAAATAAAATTTCACTATTTTTTTCTACCAAGTTAGAAAGAGGTGTTTTTTTTTTTTTAGTCTTGGGAAGTTGAACATGAGAGGCTGAGGGAGGTGGCGAAGATTCCCTCCTTCAAACGGGGTAAAAGTATATTTTTTTAATGTGCGGTGGGCCATGAATGTATGGACAGAAATGCCCAGGTGTGGAGTTAAAGGACTCACATATGTACTGGACGTTTTTGGTTGGAACAGATTGGGGAGAACTCCTCCAAGCTGCAGTCAATGCACTTAGAGACGTGTCCGGAGAGGAAAATTACCTGCGGCCTGTTCACCTCCCAACGTTCAAAGATGAAAGGTGCGTGGACCTCTTTTTTTGCTCGAGCATGAAGAAGAGCCAAGAAGCTTCTTCAGAAGCCGTCACCTCTGCAAAAGAAGGGTAGGGAGACATCTCCCGCTGCCTGCGCATCTCTCGTGTGTAGCTGGGCCTCTCTACGTCACCGTTGTCAGCGCGAAGGCTAGACAACGGCCGCCATGGTGCGCGGATCCGTCACGCGTCTGCTGCTGCAGGGCCGTGGCGCCCTTGGTGCCGCTGCGAGGACTCCAGCGGTGTCTTCAGCATCTGCTGCTGCTCCCGCTGCAGGATCGCTCATTCGCGCCTGCTCTATCCACTCGCACGACGGTCCCGCGAAAGCGTCCGCAGGTGCTTTCTGGGACTGTGTCTTGGCTTGGTTTCATTCTGTTTGGAGCGGCTTGTCACCGAAAGTGTGTCTCAAACGAACCTGAACCCGACATGCCAAATTGTCGTCGAAACAAGTCGGCTTACTTGCTTTCCCGCCTTCTCTTTTCCCAGCTTGCTTGCTGGGACGTTAGAACATGAGTCCCAGAGAAGTTCAGGTAGGACGAGATGTTACCACTGATTCCTGCGGAGCAACGAGAACGGCGTTTTGGGGAGCGCTCACTAAGCTGTCTTT
>SZWC01004358.1:9103-20416 GCA_023375785.1 Penium margaritaceum
AGAGAGAGAGAGAGAGAGAGAGAGAGAGATAGAGAAAGTGGAGAGAGAGAGAGAGAGAGAGAGAAAAAAGAGAGAGGCAATAGCGAGAATGAGAGGGTTAAAATAAAAGAGCAAGCCGGGATGAGACCTAGCAAGGGAGTTTTTAGAACGCCGGAAGGAAGGGGCCACATGGCCACAAAGGCGAAAAGGCTATTTTGGGGTGAACGACCTCGGGCTTAGAGAGCCGAACAAGAAAGAGAAAATGGGAGGTGGGTAGGTCGGCCAAGGGGCACACATAGAAGGGAAGGGACCAGAGGCCCATAGTCCAGAGTTCAGAGTCTGTAGCAAGGGCCTAGAACCGTGAACCTAAAGTGTAGATTCTAGAGTCCATAATAGAGCCAAGAGGTAAAGAACTAGAGCCCCGAACGTAGAGCCTAGCAACTAGCCAAGGCATAGTGCCAAGGAGGAGGGATGGAGAGTCAGGGGCAAAAGGCCGATGGTTGAGAACCAAAAATGGGACGGGCCGAGGTTGGGCTAGAGCCAGAGGCAGAGGCAAGGAGAAGAACAGTGTACAAGAAACAAGAAAAGCAGTGTTTTAGTTGAGGGAAAAGAGAAGAGAAAAATAAGAAGGATGAGACACTAAAGGATGTGAGGTAGAAATAAGAAAGAGTAGGAGAAATGTGAGACAGAAGGGGGTGGCCGAGGGGGGTGGAATGGAAAGTTAGCCCAAAAGGGGCACACCTCATGAGGAGAAACAAGAAATTACCCAAAACATGCCGAAGCCGGCACAACAACTGTGATGGCCACTGGAGAGCGCCAAGGACGGCAAGGTAACAGAACCATAACAACAAAGACAAAGACAGGGCGGGGTGGTCAATGCAGTGATGGTAGCGGCAGAAGCGACAACTAAAGCGGCAGCACAGTCGATAGCAGCAATGCTTGACGACGGCAACCGCAGGCACAGTGGAAGCAAAAGCGACAGAAGCGCAGACCTCACACCTGTTTACATGTTTGATGCCATGTTGAATAGGACAGGAGGAGTTTGAGGCCAGAGGAAAGATGATGGAGGAGAGAGGAGGAGAAGAATGGCGGGTGGTATGAGGCCAACTCCTGGATTTAGTTACAACTAAGAGCCAAATAGATCTCAATTCTTGTGAGTGGTGATGCTTGGAGTTAGCCGCAAGGCTAACCTCGGCCGTGTGAGGGAAAGGGACCTCTCAAGAGCTGTGAGGGGGAGGGCGCTCGAGCGTTGTAAGGTGGGATCGAGGCAAGGGACTTAGTCTGGAGCAGGGATCGAGGCAAGATCTTGAACATATTCTAAAAAAGAAGGAGAAGAATGAACGAGGCTCAGCTCACGTGGTTTGCCATACAACGTGGCAAACTACACACAATGCACATGACCCACTAGAGAAAAGCGTCAAGCGCAACCTTGGAAACACGTTAATGACGTGACCTACATCGCACGAGAAACGAGCATGCTAAGTATGTTATAACACACCATGGAAGAGTAGAACTAATCTAGGTGTGCTTAAATTTTTTGCTACTTAAATAGAAAAACATGCTGTTTTGAGGGCCAGATTAAAGGTCAAATCCTATTAGAAGGAAGTTCTTCCATATTGTGGAGACTGTTGGGTAACATTTAATGCTGAGATGATGTGCAAAAATTTAAATGTCACTGTGGTTACGATGTCTCTCCAGGCAAAATATATCTTAAAGTCTAAAGATTTACTTCTTTTTTTGGTCTGAATTCTTTTTTATAATAATTAAGCCATATTTCTTTCCATCTTATGTCAGATTTGTTTCCCATCATTAGAATTTTCTCCGTATATTTTCATCTCATCTTGCCTACTACATCGCTCTGACATGGAAAGCGTGTAGTTGTGTAGAAAATCCTCCATCATATCTCTCTCTTAGAATTTTTTGTTTTGTAATAGAGATTTCTTGTTGATGTCATTGTCACATTCATAAATACTTTTTTATATGCCTCTTTTTTTTGAAGCGTCTACATGTTATTTCAATACATATTCCAAACTTCTACGTTACGATGATTTGTTTGCTACGATTCATACAAGGTAGCATGATGCACATGACATTAAAATCAATTTCAATGCTCCAAATGATGGGATGAATGCAGAAGCTATCGTTTCATTCAATTTTCAAGACATCTAAGAACCATAGATGACATTATTTATGGGTAATTTCTCCTGGTACATTTCAAGCTTGAAACTTTACTCTCAAAGTAGCATCATTCAAATGTACTTTCCAATAAGGAGATGTTAACTATATTAGATCATGTATTCCATTTGCTTACATATGGTCTTAAGACCATTCATGATCTGTACGACAAAGAGGGATTCAAGGAGAGTTGATGTTGTGCCTGCTAGCCAGTCATAAACATTATATGATCTATTAATAAAGAAAACATTTACGATGAAATTGCTCGTATAAAAAAGGATATCAATGAGTAATCTAAAATGTTATACAATTGTTTTATAGTACAACTACTTCAGGCATTGTCGTGTAAGGAAGGATACGCTTTTGTATCTACGTAACATGAAAACCATTTCATTTATTTTCAAAAGCACACTTTTTAGAAGGATTAAATTAAGAAATAAGATACATAAAATCAATTGTCCAGGGAAGTCAACTGCACTTCTTGGATCTCTTCGTGCTGACAATAAAATTCTTGCCACAATATCAGTGGATTGATATTCATTTTAAATTTGAATGACCAATAAGAGGAATCATTTCCATTGAACTTCCCTCTACTTCTTTGGCCTACTTGCACAATCATTGAAATAGAAGGCATGAAAACAATGAACAATAGAACTTCAGGCAATGGGTTCACAGCTCCAAAAGGCACTAAAGGGATAGCCACTTTAGTTGGAATTGCAAATGGTGTGTTTTTGCTTTGTGGTGAAATTTATCCTTGATCATATTGTTACATCAAGATTTATTGCATGCACAAGGACGACAAATTATGTATGGTGTCTCTAAGTGGTTGGATTTCTATGAGCTTGTTAATTATGGAAAACATTTTTTTGCATGTGTGTTTTGACTTCATACAGCTGAAAATTGCACTAATTATGAATTTTGAATTTAAAATGTTCAAAACTTGTGTGGATCAATTCTCGTTGCTCTCATCCTTTGTAGAAATTTTGGAGATTTTGTGTTGCTGATACTTCTGGAAATGCTTCACTTCTTTTGTAAAGACAATTATGAATACAAGATCCTTAATGTTTTCCATGATCCTTGTACTCTCATACAATGTGAGAAAAACGCCATAACATTCATCGGTGGAAATATGTTTTAACACACTATCAATTAAGATATACAAAACATACATGTGTAAATCACATCAGGGAGAAGCATTCTCTCAAAAGCAACACAAATATCAATGAAATCTGCAGAAAAAGTAATATGCAATCTCGTTTGACAAGTTGAGCACAACAGTCTGTGCTAGATGTAAG
This sequence comes from Penium margaritaceum, assembly GCA_023375785.1. Taxonomy (NCBI): domain Eukaryota; kingdom Viridiplantae; phylum Streptophyta; class Zygnematophyceae; order Desmidiales; family Peniaceae; genus Penium; species Penium margaritaceum. Next base: position 12,553 of record SZWC01004358.1, read on the forward strand.
ACTTGGATGTAGCTCAACAATAAGGCAACTACCTTGAATGTCTTCTCACTTATGAAATTTAATGAAGAATTAATTAATTTACACTACAACGATCATGTGGTGAAGACAGCACTTGAAGAGAAATATGGATAAATTTTCATCAGAGCAAATTATCTTCAATAATGGAAGAAAAATTGTCATGAGAACTTGAGGAATTGTTTTATGTGTTCTCGGGGACTCATTAAACATTCCTTGCAAGTATAATTAGTGAGAGAACTCCTTAAGAGGTTAAATAAGGACCCATCATAGATTAAGGGTCAAAGGGAAGCTTGAGATTCTTCAAGAAGTTGAAAGGACACTTGCAGATGAAAATTAATCTAAAAAATAGTTTTTTTCTCGGTGGGTAAAGAATCACTTGCAAATCGGGCGGTAATCTGAGTTTAGATTGGTTGCTTAAGATTTTTATCATAATACATGCTAAACAAATTGAAGGGGATTACGATTTTAAGTGAACATCGGCTGCTTAATCTTGTATATAAAGAAAACATTGCATTCGTGACCACACTTTCATGTTTTGAGGCCAAAGAACATGGAAATGATTGACTTTGTTTTTTTCAAAGGTCAATATCTTAAATTGCTTCTTTCCTTCAAGATATGAGAGATATCACTTAAAATGGATGATGAATCTTTAGAGTGTTGCTTTGTTCTTATCGTCTTATCAATGTGGCAAGATGTTTTTCATACATTGCCTCAAAACATTAACCATTGTGTTGTAATTTAAGAGGTCAATGGAAACTTAATGGTTGGTTGTTTTGTCTGCTAATGAGTCACGTGGTGCTCACATAAAGTGTCAAGGACTTTCTTGGTCATATTATTGGGCCACGTATGTGGATGTTCACTTTGAGGATCTACCTTCATTCATAGGTTAAGTTGACTACCAATTACATATCAGCAATGCATGCCAATATTGCTTGATATAACCACATTCCTTATTTTTCATAAAGTTACATGGCACACAAAAAATGTAACAGGTTTTAGAAAAATCGTGCAAATCTCTTACCATTGATGGTGGTCATTTTAGTAAGCTATTGGTAAGACAAAAACATAAAAATTAACATGGCATTGCATCCCTCTTATGGAAATCATGATATAAAATCCAGATGTTGTCTTCCCATGGCTGCGTTAGAATGGGGAGAAGTTGGAGCAATGTAGGTGGCATGATTTTCAAAATTCTACCAAATTGGTTTGTATTTGGTGCTATTACTTGAACTCTAACACCTTCTTGAGAATCTTGCTCCTGCCAACATTTCAATGTGGATCATTGTTATGAATCACTTGAAATGGTATCATTTCTAGCTCGATGTTGTTACTAAAAAACTTAAAGGTGAATCTTTACCACAAGAGTGCATCATTAAACAACAACTTGGTTTTCTTCTACCCACCAAACAGCTTGTAACCCATTCAGATGTTTCTCAAAAGGAATTATTCTCATCCAACAAGAAACGAAGGTGTAACCAATAAGGCCTGTTCATAAAGGGAGAGAATGCATAGGAAACCTTTTTCAAGGGTAATTCTCCATTTCGTAAACAGAGTTTTAATCCAATTTTTTAATAGCTAAAATTTGGCAAGTTTTTTAGAAATTTGAGTATTTGGTGGTAGTTGCTAGTTTCGAGTCCTCTACATTCATAATAGCACCTCCACATCTTCAACTTGTGGACCGTAAGAATAAATTTCATTAGGTGCATCACGTAATTCTCCTTTAGTGCACGACGTTTTCTCAACCTAGAAAATATCAAATAACCTATGCTTAGTCTATGGTTTATGAAAAAATTCTATTTTTATATCACACCTGTCGGTGGATCCACTATTCATAATGCCAATGCCGAGATGAAAGCATTTCTTAAATAGTCAAATACTTCTTGCTAAAATCACCTAAAATCTCTATGATAGTTCTATGACGTATATATGAGAGGAGCATTTACACTCAAGCATTATCCTTTAAAAACTAATGGTATTTGTTCTACAATGAAACGAATACATTGATGACCTAAACATAAGCCCTTCATGGAAATGTAAGCAACCACATCAAATGTATTTGGCTTAGAAAACCCATTGAAAAGTAAGTGAACTCACACGTTGATAATGTCTTCTAAAATTTATCTCCTTGCAAAATTTTGAGAACCTTTTGAAGATTTTTTCGTGCTTTGGTTATAAAAAACCGTATTTTCAAGTGATACAATTACGAATATCTCGAGGTATAACAAGAATTAAAACTTTTAACTGCTATTACGGTTCCTAGGACACCTTCATGTGTAAGAGCCCATATCTAATGCAGATTCCATCTTATTAATTTCATAATCTGAAAACACAGATACTCATATTAGAGAAGAAATGTTTCAAAACCTCTTGCCTTGGGGCACTTGTCAAAGTGTATGTGATCATGGAACGGTCTAATTTTATTTTATGATTGAAAACTTTCAATGTCATATGGTCCATGAAAATCCACATATTTCGATATATCTATATGAAAGTTCTTGAAGCACCCCATGGTGATATGGATGGCATGATGAAACCATCACCAAATAACACATCTCATGTTTTCGTACAAGTTTGTTTCATGGTCACTATTTTGGATAGAATCCCTCGATTCTTAATCTATTTCTTGTCTAGGGGTTTATCACGTGATAAAAGGTACAGTATAGATGTAGATGTCAATTCATACTATAAAAAACGATGATGTTAAACTCCTTAATGAGTGATGCGAATGCTTCCCTAGTGTCTCAGAACTTTTCAAGTGTTAAGGAATATGAGGGCGATATTTTTGCATAATTCTGGCCTCCTTTATTTTCCCTTCTTTTTTTCCTATACTCTTCTCCTTTACAAATAATATTACTTTTGTTCCATGTGACCAGTGTCACTTTGCCATGTTCAATTTTACCAATTATATGTGTAGTTTAAGGGGTGTTGTAACTTCCTTTACTATTTCTATCTTTGATTCTTCCCACATCCACTGGTATGTCATGGATAGCTCAATCACAAGTTGTTTTCATCCTAATGTATGTTATGTCACTACCCTTGTGTGCTCGCAAATTATGGAAGTAGAGAAAATCGCGTCTAAGGATGATGTTGTGCTTCCTCATTAGGCAAGTCCACAAGATTGTCTCAGCATGCACATCTTTGGTGAGGGTTAAGATAATTTGGTTAAGCCCATGGAATCGGTATCATTTATAACCAATTTCTCACTCCATCAACCTCGGTCCAATGTGCACATCCACATTTCACATTTTCTTGCTACACACCAAGTGAGAGAAGGTCCACCATTTAGTGTTTCAAACATTGTGTTAGAGCTTATCCCATTCTTCGGTTGTAGTGTATTTGTGAATTGTTTTCCTCTTATTTCTCTTAAAAATGTGTGACCTTCAAAACCCTCATTTGCAACAACACAAGCGGCTAAGACCAGAAATCGGTGGATAAATATTTTCACAACAAAATTATATGTTTGCCTTCAACTCATCTCCGTCACCTTTTCAAGGACTCCTCCTTTTTGTGTCTTACTTTTAACTTTTTATCGCTTCCAAATACCATTATTAGGTGTCTAGTTAGATGTGACGTAACATACTGGCAGTTGAAAATAATTATTTATTCCATTGAATAGTAACATTAAATTTAAAATCCATCATGAATGAGATTATTTACTAAAACGACTGTCTCATGAGGATTTGAGTTATTTCTTTGTTATTGTCGATTGTTACATTATTAAATCCATAAATTGTAGAAGGTTATATTAAACTTTTTATCAGGAAATTAATTAAATATTTGTGCATTTGGGCTTTTTGTAAAATACTTTTCATTTATGGATTTTCTACCAATGATGATGCTGCACACATTCTTGATGTTCTCTGCCATGTATTTTTTCTAATATTATTGTAATGTAGGTGTCAAACTATTCTATCATTGTTCCAAAATGTGAAAATATTGCACAAAAAAATTTCACAAACTTGAAAGATGATGGGAATAATTCATGAAAGATCGGATTGATCTGCTAGAAATTTTCAATGCATGAAGTTGACAATTTAATTATGATAACATGAGCTATTGACATAACTTTACATGTCTTCTACAATGCTTGAATGTTTGATGATTGTGACCACAAATTGAAAGTTGTACCATCTGAAATTTATTCTTTGGTTTTGATTTCACTTCCTAAGCCTCATTGTGATCGTTGGTTTGTTAGAATTTGCAAGATGAAATGGTCCTCAAAGTACATGCCAACTTTTACGGTTACTTCTTGAGTTAATTATCCTTAAATTCAGCATTATTGCTTGTGCATGGGAGTTTTGGAGCTCCTCCAGTGCCACGGTATCCTGTACTAGATGGTTTTAGTGGAATTTTAATGTCAAAAGCATCTAATACTTGCATCCGTTTATGGGATCATGTCAGCTGGTTTGTAACATCGTATTGGTTATCGCCTAGATGGGCACAGGTGGAGGGTATGCGAGGCCAAACCAAAATGTCAATGGATTGTTTGTCATATTCATAAGATCCATAACGTTTGCTATTACTGCCTAGTTTTTTAGAATTTTTTTATCATGATTGTGCTCTTCATTCCCCATCACCAAAGTCTTTTTAGGTTACCACTACTTATCATCTGGTGCATCTGTTTTTTTCATAATTTTCATTCAGATTTCTGAAATCTTTTTGATTGTGCAGATGCGCTAAATTTGCATGCAAGGTTGTTAGAGTAGTGGTTTTGTATGACCTTTAGGTGCTTCTATAGTATGATACCAAGTTTTGCACCAAACAAAAAAAAGATGGTCAAAATGATAAGGTACATAGTAAAAAAATTATCAAAATCCATATCATTAGAATATCAGAACTTAGGATCAAGCACACTTGAATTAAAAGTGTCAAAACATGCAGCACACGCATAGAGTATCCAAAAAGATCATTTGCGCTCAAGGAAAGCAATGTGTATGATGTCATACCATGAGTAGTCACTTTGACAAATGTTGGTGAGACGTTATGGGGGATTCAGAATATTTACGTGTATCTATAGAAGTCATACATGCTTAGAAGGCAACCAAAATTTATGGAAAGGTTAATAGCTTTTTATAGTTTTGTGGAAATTTATGAAATCAGGTCAAAATAGAGCACCTGAGGTGAGGGTTGATGGCCAAAATGCGTTGGGCCGATTTGCATAGAAATTTTGAGTTGAAATAAGATAGTCCATGAATGTTATGGAAGAATTTCTTAGTCATAGAACTAAAAAACACGAATTTTTGTAGCAAACATTTGGAACGTCATAAGCAATGACCAAGACGTATTTGATCCAATTTGGTTCAGTGCAATTTTCATGAAAAAATGGTGATTTAGTATGTGGTATAAATTTAGTGTAGGTTTTGCACTGAAATTCAAACTCTAAACAGGGGTAGTTTGTAAACATTTTTTAACAAATATGGAAGTGACAATGCTTCCAAACAATTCTCTATGAAGATGAGACATCCACGTTTCACACATTCATAATTCCATATCCAAAATTAGCTTTATTTTCACAAATTCATAATGCCACATCGAACGATCATAAAAGGAGTACATTATATCCAAGACCACTTGCTATGTTGACGTTGTATAGCATCCAACATAAACATGCTTATAGAGACAAGCATTGAAGAAAGATCACAAACGTTTTTATATAGGGTTATGTGAATTTTTAAAATAGGGTTTGCAAATGGTTTGAATGGGTGGTTAAGAACACCCCATGCATTGAAAGGGAACTTGCTATGCTATGCTTCTATAATGTCCAGCATGAGCCCATGTGAAAAAAGCCCCTTAAACCACCTGAGTAGTTTGGGCTAGTGTTTTTAAGGATATTGCAATTAATTGACACCGGTCTTATTGAATGTCTTTTTATTTAGCGCTTCTTCTCGACCTTGAGTGATTGATTAGCTTTCTTTTATTTTTTTGTACTCTTAATCCCCCTTTCACAACCTTCACCCGCAGCAAAATTTAAAACCTTATATTTGTAAATGGTTGTTTTTGAGGAAAAAAGGAAGAACAATCGCTCAATTGCGATTCTTGAGATGGCATGGGTGACAAATTAGTCCCCTTGATTTGCTCGATCCTTGACTTGTGTTGCAGATTAGGTATGGCCATAAAAATGGACATCGTATGATTTTTTCTCAGCTTTTCCTCAAAACTGCTCCAATTCTTACGTTACGGATATTTCATTATTATATCGTCGCTTGAGCAGATGTACTAGCTATTATGCCCTTTTTAGAATGGTGTTATCTCAGAAAGCTACATGTTTACCTTCAAAATTTGGACGCACCGGTTGGTGCACGGTCAGGCACTGGCTATCTTGATGATCAATAAACAATAGTGTCATGTCGCCATCAATCCACTCAAAACGATCATCTTCTGGACGCTACTTCTGTTTCCATCTTTCCCAAAACAGGCGACAATGGCCATGGCTGGATTGTTGTGAGTGGGGACAGCGATTCCACCCACCCAGTTTGCTGACGTCATTTTCTGGGTCCCAGGTAATCTCGTCCTCGCAAAGTGGGCTGGAAAATCATCCCCACCCACTTCTAGCTTACCGGCGCCCGCCACTATCCGCTGAAATTGTCGGACCAATGATAGTTTCTGTGCGCACAACAAATTGACCCATCTTTGTCTGAAGTTGAAAAGTCCAGCAGTGCCGACGGTATGGTCGTAAACTTGTCGCGCCACATAAAAGAACGTCCCTGCCGAAGTTGATGTCCATCACCCACTTTCGCGATGTCCACCCACACATATCCACGACACCGGTGGGTGGATAAGGGTGCGTTTGGCCTTGGTCATCTGTCCGCGCAACGGATCCACCGTCGCTAGATTTGATCATGATTCATGTCGTAGTCGGACGTCCGGATCAATGTTATTGCAACATTCCATGCTGTCAGTGAACAATCAAGCCGGATCCGACCCCGCTTGAAGTCGGAATCCGAGAGCGACTACACTCAAATTGGAATCCGAGTCGACTTCGCCCGCGGCCACGCGCCCGACGGCCCGAAATGAAATCGCAGTTCCCGCTCACAACAATCCAGCCACGGCAAATGTCATCGGGCAATTCTTTCTCGACGGCTGGAGGGTCCCTGAATGCGCAAGAACGGAACGGTAGAGGTTTATGTGCTTGCGTGCTTTACCCGTTTATTTAGACGGCAGTTTGTGGCGAGCCGATTTCAACACAGCAACCAGCAAGGCGCGGGAATCGGAGCAGGATCTGAGCGATGGAGTTCGGACTTTCACGGAGCGACAGGGATTGCGATGCGGCTGTACTGTCCCGTCTGACCAACAGTATTTTGCGCTTCTTACGGGACAGAGTTGAACCAAAAGGGAGAGGAGGGTGCTTTTGTGATCTGTTGTATCCAGCTTTGTGATGAAAGCTAGCTTGAATAACCGATTCCTTGGCCGGGGTCACAGGCCATCAGATGGGGTTTAGAAAAAAGCGCGGGAACGACAAAATTAAATCGGACGGATTATCTGGAGCGATTGACTGGCCATCACGGTCACAAGCCATCAGCCATCGCTGATTGGTAAAAAATCGCATCTTTCCCGCCACTAGTTCAATTTTTATTTTAAAATGGGTCAACGGGTAATGCGACTTTTGCCGTCGTGCGAAACAGGCAGGTGTTATCTGATCCGAGGGCGGGTTATTTCATTAAACATTTCCAGTTTCGCGCGATGACGACGACGGCCAATCAGCGCCCATCAGCCGAAAGGGTTGATGGGCGTTGATGGGCAGTCACGTGCGCTGACAGCCAGGTGGAGCTGTCGGTCCATCACCATCACGGTCATACGCCATCGGTCGAAGACGATTTCACGACCAATTGTGGCGGTGACGAAGTTA
>SZWC01004358.1:20783-39507 GCA_023375785.1 Penium margaritaceum
CGCGAACATTTCAAATCTTTAGAGCCAACTACGAGGGCGGTTAGCGTCATGAAACTTCGCGCCGGAACAGCCGGCCATCAGCCGGTTTTCGTCGTCGAATTTTCAAGCCCATCAGTGATGGCCTGTGACCCCGGCTCTTATAAGAGCGCTTCACGTTTGCTCTACTCAGTATTGCAACACAGCTGTTATCAAGCGGAGCGGATCCAAAAGTAAGCAGCTTCCGGAAGGGAGCCCGGTGGGAGAGATTTTCTGCCTGGACCATCTTAAAATAAAAAAAAAACACGGCTGTGATGAAACAAACAGAACATATTTCTTAAAACAGTAATGTCCGGACCCACAGACTAATTTTGAGCCATTCGAGCCACCTTCACATAAGAAACAACAATAAAAAGATTGATTTCTCAGATGTATAACATGTATGGTTTCACTAGAAATTAACCCTTCTATATGTGTGAAAAAAATCCAATCTAAGAGTATGACAACATATTCAACCTTCTCAAATGAATCCATGAAGAAAAACGAAGTTAAAAATAAACATCAAGTGTTAAAACATGAATAGTACTTTCAAATATATCATATAATCAAATTTAAATTAAAACTTTCTAAACATCCCATGAAATTAAGTTTCAATTGCATAATCAAAGATTATTATACAAAACAATTTTCCATTAAAAAATGGCAATTTTTGGATTGAAACGAATTCTGAAAATACGTATTCAAAATTAACTAACAAACCAACCATTGAATATTCACTTTCAATGCCATAAAAAAAAATTATGTTGTATGGAGAATTTTCATTGGTTCTCGAATTAATCACAAAACTTGGTAACTTCTATAAATAAATTTAATTTAAAACGGCATACACCCTACATATAAGGAATAATTTATAAACAATGATGATGAATAAATGTTTCATTGAAAATGAACATATTGGGGTTCAATGATGAGCCAAAAAAAGTTTCAATAATGAATTATTTAAATACCAATACTATTGACAAATACAAGTAATCAAATTTTTATTTTTTTACGAAATTGTTTTTTAACAAAATCTTAAACATTTATGTTCCTTACAAATTGTACCTAAATTTAAAATATTGTCTTAATTTCGAAAAGTTGAAATTCCCCTCAAACATGAATATTTCAAGAAAAGAGATTATTCATTTTCGGAACAATAATCCACTTACATTATTTAAAAAAACGGTACTACATTGGATACGTTGTTTTATAACCCCACTTTTACTCTCCATAAGGTCAATTTCTGAAATATATTATGCTTTTTAGCCTGCTTCTTTATAATTAAAAAGTAAATGGCATAGCAGTCAATAAATTATATCCAACACAACTGAATTATGCCATAATAATTTTGCAAACAACTATGATTTAGAAAGGCTTTTTAATAAATTATGCTTTTAAATCAAGTCGAATCAATCGTGCTATAATAATGGAGGGTGCAATTCTAAGATGAACGTTGGAGGAAAAAATGAAAACTTCATGAACCATGACCAAGATACTTGAATCAATTTCCAGACATTCAAAATACCTTATTGTACCAAACAATTTAGAAATATGAAATTTTATTATTCACACATTCCTTATTATGTTCAAACTTCACATTACTGCCTCGAACAAATATGAACCATGTTATATATATGTTCCAGAAAACCCTCCCGAACAACCATAATTAAAAAATCTTAAGAAATGATTTTGAATTGACCTCCATCAATTTTGAAAAACAAAAATATGTACCATCACCATTCCGACAAGGAGTCTTTAAGGAAACTTATATGATTAAATTTCTTGAAACATTTGCCCCTATTCTTTTGTCTTCTAATGTTGTGAATAGACAGTAATTCGCTTCCCTCCATCAACCAACATTATTTTTTCTGGATCCTATTTACATTTTTGTACACAATTTTCATTTTCCCTCTAATGTTTCATTCCTAGCTTGCACATTCGTGAATAACCACTTCCTAAAAGATTTTCTTTTAATAAATGTTTTATTTGACCTACCTTTTTGAAGCCTTAATGGCCAATTTCCTTCCAATTCTTATTGGCATTCATTTCCCATGATAAAACGTTCTACTCATGTCTCGCTACCTTTTTCACTCTCATTTATTCATTCATCATGTTGTAACTTTCAAATACTGTGACCGTACCACGTTTTCTTTCTTTAGGATAAATGTAACCGATTGCATCCGTAGTGTAATCGTTTGGGGGGATATAAAATATTCAAAACATTTGATATTTAATTGTGTGTGAGTTTGTATCCTCGTGTTTTTAATATCCTCTCTTGTTCTCTTTATCTATCCCTCTTGTTTGCCTATGTCAACATGTCAATATTCTGGGTTGATGTGAGGAATAAATTCCATAATCAATAGCTTGGATATGGCACAGGGCATTTGAAAATAAATTTATATCCCTAAATAGCATCTTGTAATTCTGTTTGAAATCTCCTACAGTGAAGGCTTTAATGTAATCAGCCATATGTTTTTGGGGAAAGGAGCCTCGATCTTGCTTTCTTACATGGATTGAAATGGAGTGTATGTATTATGACTCGGCTTGGCTTGTATTTGTGTTGTGTTAGCTCGCACTACTAGGTACTAGGCTAGGTCAAATCAAGTGGAACCATACCTGTCTAGGAACTCAGTATTTCTTAGCATGACTATCTGGACGAGCGTGACTTATGAAGAACATGTACGGCCTGGATTGGGCACTACTCTTCATCAATACATTCATTTAGGACTAAGAATTTTATCAATGCATTCATAACATAGAAACAGCATGTGAAAAACAGCGGAGACCGCCCTATGTCAAGAGATGCATGCACAATTTGCCGATGGGACCACTATCAGGCAAACCTTCATGGGGGGCAATAAAGCGTGCTCTGCAGAAGAAATATTTCTTGAGGATGAAGCTTTGAACATACAACAAGTTTCTCAAGCAAAAAATTAACAGGTCAACTTGCCAAGATCCTAATACAAAAGCAAAATAGAAAAAATCCAATTCACCAACTCCAAAAACAAATCTAAGAGAATCTCCAATAGAATTTGACTTTTTAATTTAGGAAAATCCAAGGATATTAGTGTACCTTGTAAGAAAATTCCACGTCCTTGGACTTTACAAGAGCACTCTCACCTAAAGATTCATGTCAGATTTTGCAGCCTTTGTGGGCCAAAGCTAGTGAATGCCCATAATTAGTTGAAAACCTGACTACCCAGATGAAATGGATAGACAACGTCTAAGATTGGAACAAAACCTCGCACGTACTTCCTGTTGACACGTTTCTCATCACTTAGCCAGGTTGTAACTTGATGTTAACCATGGAGGTAGTGTTTATCTTAAGCTCAAATATGAAGTATTGATCAAGTGTAGACGGAGTTTAATGAAGTACCCCTCTGTTGATCGTATAATTCTGATAGCAATCTCTCAAATCCTCGAAATCCCGTATAATGTTGGTAATGGCAACAAGCAAGGAGGGAATGCTACCGAAACAACTTCGAGGCCATTTTAACCAAGTGTTTAGTGACCATTATGAGACACTTGTAATGACATCCTTGACAATGTAGCATGGTGTTGGGCCCTTAGATGGGGTGGATTGTGTTTAATCATTGACCTGAGCTGTGATTTTTCGTTATTCCCATATACCAAAATCTTACCTCATAATCATTTCAATTAGATGTTCAATCTTAGTCGACGCAAGTTTTAGTGTTTTATCCAAAGATAACTTATTGGGTACAAACATTCTATGCAGTACCAATTCCCCTTGGAAACATCAAAGAATGCAATGAATTTGTCATGGCAAACAATTAAAACCTAACATGGTATCCAAGCATCTCAACCATGACAACTCAAGTTTCACAAGTTGACAACATTGGTCACCACTCACCAATGGCATTGTTAGTGCGTGATGTTGCAGCCCTAAACACATGGTGTCATAGAGGATGCTATGAATAGTCTCAATATGAAGAACCAAAGCAAACATCTGAAATTCTGAATGGCCTCTATATGGTAGTTCCATGTTTTGTAGAGTTGGACATACTAAAACAAATTGCATTGTAATTACAAAAATAACCAAGAGGAATTTTGTCCATGGGCCTTACAAATGCACCACATGACAGAGGTCTGCTTGAGATAGCCGGTTTGAAGACATTCAAGCTGCAAAGGTGGAGCAAACGTTGTAAATTGGGAAGGAATAACCAAATTTCAAAAAGGACAGGCTTATGTGTGAGTTGAAAGGTATCCAAGAATTCAATTGCAAAGATAAGAGGGAAAGATGTAACAACACAACGAGATCTTAATGCCCGATAAGGCTTCGTCAAAATCAAATAAAAACATCTTTATATACCACATATTATGTCTGTTCCACTCGTTTTAAAGCCAGGCTGCTCATATCACATGCAACCAACTTCTTATTCTCATGAAGGATGCACTAAAAAACTGTTTCTTGTCTTAAAGATGATATTGCCACACCACAAAATCAGCCTAAACAATTTTTAGTGTTAGTAGGCTTTGAATTGCTTAAATATCTAATGAGAACAAGCAAGAGTATGCCATATAAATCCACATGAAACGGTCATGAGGGTGATCATGAATCCATGCATTACATTAAAAAGTACAACAAAGCAACAAATCAGCAACGAAAAAAATAGTATACAGCCAAGGTAAGCAAACCATTGACAAGAGCTCATTAAGGGTGGAGTGACAACCAAGGAACCAAACTGGTATTAGGAGCATTGCAAAAACAAGTAGCAAATCCAACGACAATGCAAACCCGAGACACCACACTAGTGGTCAACAGTTCAACGACACACTGCATCTCCAAAAGTTGATCAAGGAAATGTTAAAACGTGTTGCATCACACAAAAAGGTATCATGCCCCAACCAGGCATCTTATGGTCATAATGCTTTTGGTGCTTAAGAGAAACAAAGGTGGTTATGTCTTAGGTAGTATCACAATATGCTTAATTAGGATACTCTCCTTTAGTATTAGTTACAAGTTCACTTGAGCTTGATTCGCATATTGTATGGAGCTTTTGGGAGAGCAGCATGTAATTTAAATCCAACATGTACTTATGTAGAAGACAGCCTTAAACGACAACAAAAATCATGTAATAGGTTCTTGTGGTTGGAAGCCACAAGCGCATGAATGCTCACAAAATGGACTTACAACTTCCAAGTATATCAGCAAAATATTTCAACAAGACAAAAGAATGGTGTGGAAGCTGCAAATAAACTCACGACCTTTGTTCTAAGAAAACATCCTTTTTATGAAGCAAGAATCAGAAATGAACACATAATGTAGATTTAGCATAGGAGCGATAAATGCAAACATTTCACTATGCTTGAAAGCAACCATAATTCATGTGTATCATAATTTTACTAAAAAACATTAATCATGTGCGGATCCCAAATAAGCATTGCCAAAGGAAAAACGTGGAATAGCAAACACCCGTTTAGAAGAGTGAGTCAATTTCTGCAACTTCAGACTTGGTCACAGCAACACCGTGAATGGACGCATTTACAATCCAAGGAGACATGCCCACGTAACAGACCATTTACAGGAATCAAAACTCCCGAAAACCAGCATAGGAGCACACGCATAGGGAGAAACAAAAACAAACATGACAAAAATAACTGTAGATTCCTTAAGTAGTGGATTTGTCCTTGCATTGAAGTTGTGGAAAGTTGACAAGTGGAAAAAATCTGACTACAGGCACGTTGAGGTAAACATTGCATGACACGTAGCATGCACAAACAGAGTCGTTATGCTCAATGAGAAAACCCATGGAAGAAGTCGCAACTGAAGGCAATAATACAACCACGTGGTTGGTGGCATGCATAAATGGTGAATTTGTGCTTTTTGGAAAAAATCTTGCCATAATGTTTTCCAAAGTGATAGTTGGAGGACAAAGCACAAGAAAAAGAATTATTTGGACCTACAACCCAAACAAGCACCTCATCCTTGCATTTCCACATGAATGCATTAATTGGTGGAGGGGAAAATTCAGTCTTCACGATTTCATGTCTTCCTCCTAGAGTAACAACTGGCCATGGAAAAACATCTAAGGTAGCAACACAACTGTTGTACTAATTGTTGAACTGAAGAGATGCGGTTTGAAGTCCATAAATGACATCAAAGTAGCACGATCCAATCATAAGCTACGCGAGTATGCTGATCCATGAATGCGTTGGAGCTATCAGTCAATCAAGTGTATGACGTAAAAAAAAAACAATGAAAAACAATAGCATCAAAAGGGTTGTAACAAAAAGTGGGAGATTTCCCATGTTTATAACACATCCTATTATGGTTTAAAGAAACCATAGCAAAAATGCAAGATATAATTAAGCAGTTTTTAGAAATCTATCTGGTTTCATCTCTTGAAAGGTGTGTATCCTCCTTGTTGCCTGTCACCTCCTTCATGTGCCATTGTAACAATAGCATATGTCACAATGAAGCGATGATAGTAGTTAAAGTAGGGAGCTACTTTCATCCTCATTGGTGCAATTTTTATGAAGTGGAAGTCAGCAATTTTTTTGATGCAACCAAACAACATTCACTTGCTCAAGAGACCTCAACAAGATTTTTTCTACGACATAAAAGTTGCGAGCTTTGCAAAGATCTAAAAAATAACAAGGGAAAAAGGATGTAGTGGAAACCAAAAACTATTACTGAGATACAATCATTTCAATAAGCCGCAACATGATGAATGGTGTTGCGTTAATTTTGTGAACATATAAGTGCAAATTAAGTCACAAGAAAAGAAAATGAAACATGCTTGCATGAGCGTAATAGAGGCTTTAGAGGGAAGCACCAAGCAAGGGGAGGAGTGATTTACATGTTGGATGTCATATTATCTTGCCGCAATGGCTTGTTGGATTCAACAATATGCATGGTTCTGTCCAAGGCCTATTGTGATTAGAGCATGTCAAAAAGCACCTACATAAATACAAAAGAGGTTGGCCTACGAACCACAACACAAATGTTGCTAGCAATGCATGAAAGAAATAAGAGTGTCGGCAAAGTGGAACGTATAAGCCGTGACTGCTTTTGCATTTACAATTGTCGATCGAGCAGGCAATCAAATGATTAACAAGCTTCACTCAGTGTTGCTGCCGGGTTATATCCCTAAGCTTCATAAATAGGGCCAAGGGGCTATAATGGAGAGAAATGTTGCCTTAATTTGACACCCAAATCAATCATTGGCAGTAAAAAGGTTGACACAACTCAGCAACAAAAGAATAAAATCTGTCCATTACAACGACAATGATGATGTACGTTTATTTAAATAGGCAAAGAATACCAAGGGTGGTACCAGGTAGTCGTCAAGACTGGACATGGGTGCTCGATGGCTTCCTGAGCTAATGCTGAGTAAATCTTAAGCACCTAAGTGTGATCAAAGAAACTTTGGGAGGAATAAAGGAGGGTCATCAATGTAGGTTGGGAAATGGAAAACAGGAGAAGAAGGTTGTAGCTTTATGAGAATGAGACAAGTGGAAAGCTTTAATACCCACCAGACAAGGGTGGTCGCACAAGAAAGAGGCTCGAGTAGACAATCAGAAGAAGCAATTTTGTTTGCAACTGCCACATCAATGGGTGCTTATGAAGCCTACCACTTCATATGGGAGGCATTGTGGCTAAGGTTGTGAGAATTTGCCTTTGCATGAACAAACCCTTGTGGTGATTAGGGAGGTGAACCTCATCTCAATTTCTTTAATTTTCCTGAAAAACCAACTTTCTTTGTCTAGACAATAGCCTACAATACACAAGAAAGTCCAAAATGATTGGTTTCAAGGTTATACCTCATCCATTTGAGGCCTCTTTCTTCCAAATAAATCAAAACGGCCAAAGCACACATACAAGCAACCCAAAAGTATCTTTTGGTATTAGAATGTTTTCTAAATCAACTGGAACCTCAACCAATTCCCAATGTTCTTACTAATGAAAATCAAGTCTCCAAATTCATCATTATACCTATGGGGAAACATTTGCTAAGAAAGAGCTAGGACATGTTGTTGTTCACAGTTGAGGGTCTTTACAAAGAGTTATTGATCTTTCTCAGTAAAAAATTGGGTACCACTTGGCCAATAATATGCTTATAAAAGGATAGTAAAAACATTTTCATTGAGTTTCAAGGAGTAATGTTGCTTAAACATTCATGCATTACATGCTGAGTACAATAGATCATGCCTTTTGACCTTGCATGATTCTGTAGTCAAAGTAAGAGCTCGCTTCCTATACTAGGTTTAGTCAGATAAGGCTACACTACACAGGGCAACCATTTCCTCCATAAATGACCGATTGCATTAATCTATCTAACCAAAAACTTGCACTGCCTGTACAAAAATCTATTCAAATTCCCCTTTGTTGGCCTTATAAGCATGACAACGCTCTATTCGCTTGGTCCTTCAATGATCCACTAAAGTAGATTACCTTGGCAACCTACAGACTATGTTGAGAACCTTGTAATAACATCCTTGATGGTGTACCAAGGTGTTGTGCCCTTGGATGGAAAACAACACTAGCTGTAAGTCCAATCTTAGAAATCTTCTTCCATAGTTTGTAAGCAGTATTGATATAATAGGCCTAGACATTCTTTGCAGCACCATAACCTCATCGCTACATTACAACACAAAGTAATAGTGTCATTGCATGTTAAAAAACAAAATTCAGTTCCTCTTTTTTTTAATCATGGAATGGCAATACTAAGGCTTCCATGCCCTTGATTTTTTTCAACTTTCTCTCATCACCTGTGTTATGACATAATTCTATTTTAACAATTTTCTCAAGCCCTGCGGCCTCTTTCCTTTTCTCACTCCTTGTCATGATTACCTTATAAATCTACCTCTTCATCATTGTTGAATATGGAGAAAACTCTCTTACACCCTTCTCATTTCACAAATACTTGATGAATTTTCTCTATCTCCTCTTCTAAATATAGTTTTTTCCCTCCACCTTTTTAATTCATCACATCCTAACAAAAATGTCGAAAATTACATCCTTGTCTTGTAGATGTGGCTCATTGCTTTTGTACGCACCATTTCCCCATGCCAATTCACAATTATTATCATCATGATGGTTCATTTTGGTGTTTTTATGCCTTATTAAAGTCGATAAATTTGTTTTCATTTGCAGTTTTTCTCAACATCCATGTGAAGAAGCTCGTTATTAAGCTCTTGGAATCATCCTTTTCCTTCATTGTAGAACATCACAATTTTCCTGTTTGGAGCAACATTTTTCTACTTGTAACCAATAAATCATGTGAAAATTCTTTTTGGTTTTCACACCTTCTTACTTAGTGCTCACCTAGAGCTACTAGAATTAACTATCAAATCTTATTTTATGAAGATCATGAAACACGTATGTGAGCACTAGGTGAAAGGATTTAGGTCTTAAACATTCCTTCAAAACAAAAAAAGTTTGTTTGAATAACCAAATTGTAATTTTGTCATCATCGTCTCAACATAATTGTAATTTTGAGTGTTGAGAAAATACATTTTGAACAACTGTATCAAAATAAATGTTGTAAAGAAAACTCTGAATTCACAAGGGAAAGTGGAATTCAAGGACTTGTAATTTAATGAATTTAGTTAAAATGACAACAATGGTATGAAGAAGTTTCATTTCATACGTTTAACCGTATCACCAAAACATTGGTCTCTTGAGTCAAGAGGTCCCATGTACACAAGATCCGAACATATTATGTTTCAGTAGCACCAACTGTTTTCTCACCTTTTTCTCCATATTGAATGAATACTGCGGATGCTATCTTTCCCATAACACTTATATCAATAATTTTAGTGTTCCCATTGCCATATAAATAATTTCATGGAATTTACCTTTCTTTCTTAAAAATTACTCATTGACCAATCTTGTATGGCCCTTTAAATATTCATTCACAACTTTCATCATCTCTACAAGGTTTGTTTCCCCCTTTTTAGCCTTATCTTGGTGTAGAATAATTCAAGACATCTTTTAGCACTTCACCTTGCACTTGTTTCCTATACAACGTTCAGGGCTAACAAAAATATTACCATAATTTCATCTTGCCCTTTCAGTAACACCATTCCTTTTGTGAAAGTTCATTACTTTTCAAGCTTTAGATTAAGAATTTATTAAGTTGAAATCCATATGAAATAAGGTTTTGGTTGTTCAAGTGTACATTTGCAAGATACATTTCAAGTGGAATTATTCTGGAACTAATTTTCATTATTAAAAAAAGATTAATAACAATATTTTTCATTTGACATTTCACAAAAGATCTTGTTTTTGTACATGGGACTTATGCTTTCTCAATAAAAACCAAACTATTCTTATTGCTTCATGGGATTGAATACTTGGAAGGTTATTGGAGAATTGATTTCATTTTGAAGTGAAATACGTAGTGTAGATTGTTTTTTTAACACTGTAAATTTCGGTATTAGCCTCTCCATATTACTATGCAAATCCTTACATTAAATAAAAATACACCTCCACATCTCTCTTCACATTGTGTTGAAATCCACAACTCCATTTACATCAAAATTCATGTGTGTTTGTAACGTGCCATATATATGATTATGATAATCCACTTCCAAGTTCATGTTAACATCATTCATGTCCATGATGACATCTTTTACTTCCATATTCATGACATAATTCACTTCCATATTCATGACATCATTCATGTCCACTTCCATATCCATACAATAATTTTATTCCTTATCCACATTCATCTTCATATCCATGTCCATAATTTACTTCAAATCCATTTTTGGAATCATCTCTACATCAACCTTCATAGTGGTATCCACATCCATATTCATCGTCTTATCCATATCCAAAATCAGTACCATCTGCATATCCAAATCCGTATGAATATCCATAACCATATCCATATCCATGGCGATATCCATATCCACATCCATATCCATATACATTTCCATATTTGTATCCATATTCATATATTGATCAAAACCCAGACCCATTTCCATATACATATTCTTATTCTTATCCATATTCATATCCATATCCATATCCATATCCATATCCATATCCATATCCATATCCATATCCATATCCATATCCATATCCATATCCATATCCATATCCATATCCATATCCATATCCATGTCCATATCCATATCTATTTCCATTTCCATATCAATAGTCATATCCATGCGCAATTCCATATCCATTCTACATCCATAGCGATATCTAGATGCATATGCATATCCATATCGATACCCATATCCATATTTACATATATGTCCATATCCATATTGTAACGAGGTGCCCTCTTTTTTCTGGCATACTCGGGGCCTCGTCCAAGTATTGGGGGCATGCGGGCCTTTTTCCGATTTTCGGAAATCGTGCGAGCGGTCGCGCTCACCTCCGCTCGACCGTCGCTGCGAGGGGGAGGAGGAGGAGCGAGCACCTCGTGCCGGCGTGTGGAACACGCCGGCGCAAGGGGCTGTTTCGCTCGCAGCTGCGAGCGCGCGTTCCAAATACGCAACCCGAGGGTTGCGCTGGCGCCATCGGCGTGTGGCGTATTGGTGACGCCACGCGCCGAGGGGTTCTCCCCGACGAGATCTCCGACGATGGACGCGGTCAACGCCGACAGCAGAACGATGGCTGCGACCGTAGGACGGTCGCAGCAATTCCGGTGGCGTGCGCAACACAGTGACCACACCCACCGTCGGGAGGCATACGGGAGCGACGAGGCGGCTCGCCGAGAGACAAGATCGACCGTCGATCTCGACGATCGACGGCCGGGGACTTCTCGCACAAGGCACTAGGTGCAAGTAGGGCACCGAGTTCAGGTGCAAGTAGGACACCTAGTACAGGTGCAAGTAGCTTGTTGTAGCAAGCTAGGACAGCAGTAGGCTGAGGCCTGGGCTAGCCAGCCGGACAGTATAAATACCCTGTACTCAGTTCAATCTAATTAACCTGTATTTTTCCAGCTCTGGTTTCCAGACATCTCCAAGTCTATCTTTCCGCTGCGACTGTGCTCTCCACACACAAAGGCTAAATCTCCAGAGAGCACCCACTCTCACACATATCCATATCCATATCCATATCCATATCCATATCCATATCCATATCCATATCCATATCCATATCCAAATCCATATCCATATCCGTATCCATATCCATATCCATCTCCATATTCATATTAATACCATTCTTTTACCAATATTAATATCCTTAGCAACGTAAAACCATATATAGTTTTTTGCAAAGTCACAAAACATCTTCATAGTTTTCCTTAAATTCAACTATTTAAATATCCATATTCATTATTATAATTATTAGAATTCTTATTTCAATATTCTCATCCTTACCCTCATTACAAATAAATTTATGTATCTCTTTGTATAAATGTTTAATTCCATTCACACTTCCATACACATACGAAAATTCCTTATTATTCAAAACCAATATTTGCATCCATTAAAAATGACTTTATCCCCTTATATTTTTCCGCTTTTGTTTGTCATTTCCTTAAAGTGTTGAATGGCAGAATGGTAATATCATTCTACCGTCATCCATATTGAAATGTTTTTTTCTACCAATTATGTTGGCAATAATAGATCACCTTCAATGTGTTGCACTCTATACAAATAGTTTTTCGAAAATATATTGATTTTTTAGGGTATTGAATTTTGTTTTGAAGGTGACACCAATCTCGTGTGTAATATTTCTTCCTTCTCTATGATAGTATTTCGTTGTAACTGTGCATTTGGTCATTTAAGTATATAATGGTACATGAAATGAAGCACGATGCACATATCGAACCAGCAATTGAACTTCCCTTCACAGGTATCTAGTTCAAGGGGCCTACAATAGAAAACTATGTACACTAGCATTTAAAAATATAATCCAACTACCTACACAACCCATTGTACTATCCTGAACAGACAAATATTCTTGAGAACGTGTGAATAGCCACAAGAAATCTGTGCCTGATGTTTACATAATTTAAAAAACCATTATAAAAAATTCTTACATAATATTAAGAATTAAGCATTATTCTTACACCATAGAAGGTTGTGGAAATAGCTTTTATTTGCCATCATTATTTCCAATCTACGATTTAGTAAGGAGCTCATGACATATTTTCTGAATAGTTACTATAAAAGAGGATGAGGGTGAGTTATCAATACCTTTTAAATTTTTATAGGCATGGAATACTTGTGAAAAACCAGCCATGGCAATGGTTAAAAAAATTCACTACTTCATTTATCTACGGTTGCATTAAATGTTTACTCAATTTTTGACTTTTGTACAGATTTTAGTAGACAATGATGAGGTGGGTAATAACGGAATCAAAGCTCATTGTCGACATTTTTCACGTTGATAAACATCTAAAATCTGTAGTGTTTCATTTTAATTTCATGAATGAAGATTCAAATCTTTGATAGCATTCATGTTCACAAGTGTGCGGTTGATGACGTTGTAGGAGCGATGCTACGCGAATTGATGAAATGTTCAGATGGCTCTTTAATGGTGTAAATTATGAAGAGTCATCTATACAGACACAAATGCATTGAAAACATGGCTTCATGAACACATTCATCAATTACTTCTTTATCACCTCTAATTTCTTTGATTCTAGGGTTTGATGCAACAAGGAACTTACAAAGACGTTGACAGACATTTCGCGTAGGCTTAGTTGGCCAAAGGATGATGAAGAATCCATGAGAGGGGTATGATTTTACCTTTTACAATGGAGAAGCCTCATGGCACAATTGCCAACAATTATGAGGCCTTGCCTAACAGTTTCATGAGCAACCTCTAGCATTTTACATTGGAATAAAAATCAACATAAATGTTCTGTGTTCAATGCTTCACGTTCTCATTGGTCAAGTTTCTCAACGAGACCACCTTTCTGAAATAAGGTGCGAATGGTCAATTAGGAGCACGATAAAAACTTTCTTTCATGCTGATGTTATAAATTTTGATAAATTTCATGGATAGGAAGTTTTTGAAATATGCTGAGCCCACCGACTTTCATTTTTCTCGTGTCCGTCGAGGTCTGGCTTGCTTTTCAGCAGGTGGACCTTGTTCATCTGTTAATAAAAACATGCGGTTACACTTGTTCCCTGCATTAACCAATTGTCAATGTGAAACATGCCAAATTGCACAAGCCATCACCCACAACCGATCCTCTCACTCCCAAAACCATCCACGGAGATGGATCTCAGAATGTTGGTGGGTAAAATAATGGATTTATCTGCACATATATGTCCAGATCTCTGAATGGGCGTGATTTCACTGGAGGTCTTCTACGGTCTGAGAAAAATGCGCATAGAGTATACAGCATTCTAGGCAACGATCCATGGAGGTTTGAATTCTTAACCCGCCTTCTCTACATCACCAACCTTCAACCCACTCGTTACGCCAGAATAGAGGAAAACATTGCTTTGTTCCCTAGTATGGTCGTCCAGGGGAAAGGACAACGTCGGCATGTCGAAGCGTATGCATACTCAGGCAAAACTGTAGGTCGCCATTTTTGTCGTTTCATGTGTTGCCTTCTTGTACTTGGGCCCTCCATCATCTCCCCTTTAGATCACGATCTCATTCTGAAAAAAACGCCAAATCAAGACCCTACATGCCTTAGTTTCAAGACTCCATCGGAGCCTTCAACGGCACCTACGTCAAGGCTTGGGTTCCAAAGGAAATGCAAGCATGCTACTTCAACCGCAAAATCCAGAAACGTCATGGTGGCAGTTGCATTTGACAAAACCATAATGTGGGTCTTACTAGGATGGGAGGGGAGTGTGGAGGACGGGCTTGTGCTATCGGATGCATGGGACAAGGGCTTCATGTGTTTTGACGGCAAATACTATCTTGGTGACCCTGGCTACCCTTAGTCATGCAAGATCGTGACCCCATATAGAGGAGTACGCTACCATTTGCGTGAAAAGGCTGAAGACAACCTTGGGGAAGAGCCCCTGACCCCAAAAGAGTTGTATAACCTACGTCACTCATAGTTGAGGATGATTATTGAACGAGTCATCTGCTCGCTAAAGCACACGTTTGCCATCCTTGACTGCATTGAAGGTTTCTCTATCACGTACAACACGACCTTGTTGTGGCATGATGTATCCTCAAAAACATCTTCATGAGGACAGTTTCCGATGAAGTCTACATGCAAGACTTCCAAGTGGATGCTGATTCCTTTCGCCAAGGCCATGAAGGGAACGAAGATGTTCCATTTGCATTTATGGAGCCAGCAGATGCAACAACTTTAAGATATGGACTGGCTATGGAAATTTTCTTGGCATATGCTACTGAGCATGAACTGCGTAGGTAAACAATGGTCCTCCAACAATCGCACAATGCATGATTTCATTGTACTCAAATTGAATAATGAAGTTTTCTAATAACAGTCTCCTCCGACACTTGACTTGTTGAACGTAGTTCTGCCAGCCTAAATTATTTGCAAAATTATGCATGTTTGAAGCAAGTCCGAAGTTATGTCTGTTCCACTATTGAACAATGTTCCATGTCACTCATTGCTTCAAAATATATGCAACACATTCATAGGAAGTTGATGCTCAACAGTGAAAAGGAAGTCAAAATGTAATTACTTGAAACCTTAATAAGTTAAGTATTCATTCAAATGGTGGTATGAAGGGGGTGCGGACCACTATCTTCCGCCCAGCTACATAGCCTTTGCTATACACACACTTATCACGCAAAGACTCTGCAACACTCCAAAAAACCTTGCAACCTCTCAAGTCTTTGAGGTATGGGTATTTTTTTGTTTTATGCACTCTTCAAAGAGTTTATTAGAGTGTGCCAAAGAAGGAAGCTTTGATAAAAGTAATGTACATAAAAGAAAAAAATTCATTCTTAAACTCTACGTATGGCACAGTCCATATAAGGTCTTTCTAAATTATTAGCATAGTTTTTGTCGTAACGTTCTTTGGAAACAGATGCATAGCCGAATGACACTCGCGCTCGTCTCGAGTCTGTCACAACTGTGCATCCGCTTTAAAAAGCAAAGTTTAGCCTCCCCCTCCTTGCCGGAATTGTACTTGGGGAGTGTATCGTATAGTGCATCCAGAGGGGTTTTCAAAAACTTCACAAATGACTGTGTAATACCAACAATGTGTACTTTCTTTGCAACCTCTCTCAGTCAAATACATTCGTGTATCGTTCTTCACCCCCTCGTATTCACATCGGCGTACATTCACCTCATACACTTTGGGCTTTGGGGGGATGGCTCGACAGGCATCAGTTGGACCTCATGTCCGATCCCCCCCAAACTAGTGAGAGTGTATTAGGCGACTTTATCAGGATGTGAACATCGTGAAGTACAAGAAACAATAGAAACTTGTACACTGGTGAAAAATGCAAAATGAACGTCCGTACCTACTTTGTCCATCGATGAGTCAATATGGATGGACGAAGATTGTTGAAGTTGACATTGCGAACTTGAAGCAAACACATTTGTGTGGTTTACATTCCAGTTCGTAGTCATCTTTAAGGCAAACGGCTCCCATACGAAAACCGATATGATCGTGTGGCACAATCGAAAATGCGAGCGACAACTAATTTCTCCCCCCCTCACCCCACTCTCATCATTCTTACAAAATATGGGTAGTGTATTGACGCATGTATCTTGATGATCTGAAAGCACAAACAAAAGTGTACAAGGAAGCAACTTATGTCTGCAAGATCCACTTGTGAATGCTGGTGGAAGCCTCCTGATACACTGCCAAATACACTCAGCATATTAACTTTTGCTCGGGTGAGGGGGGGCTCCACTATCGTCGGCACCAACATTCTTTCCTGGACACCCCCACCCCCCTAAAATGAATAATTTAGTGGACCAATGTAATGGTTGAGAAACTTTGCAAAGTATGCAAATCATGGGACAATTGTTCATTGGTGAACATCGCCTGACACAACGATGACACTCATCAATCGAGGTGCGTTTGGACAGTTCCAGGTTCTCTATGGAAGATCAGAAATTATAACCAGCTAATCAGGAGAGGATCGCATGAGGGATATTTTCATCCATCTTCCCATGCTATCCTAACATAAACTGTTTGAAACAATGATCGAGTTTGCATTTGGTAAAAATTTCTCACCGCAACCGATGTTCTAGCAATAGTTTCCAATATCTATTCGACTTCGTCTACAACATCCTCTCCATTCCAATGTAAATTTTGTGGTTAAACAAAATTTGTAATCACTGAATTGTATATTCTTAACTGTTGACACATGTTGTTTGAACTTTTCATGTGTCCCTTTGTCAACTCGATCTCATAATAAGTGAAAATTGATGATCAAATCTTGTCTATCGATGCGTGTGGCAATTGAATGTAATAGTCTGTAATGGAGATAATCCTGCTTCAAATTAACTGAATAGGCCCCACTTCTCCTACCATCGACATGCAATAGGCTACTGTTGCAAAGTTGCTCTAGTTACATCTTGTTGTCGCACGAGTATAGTTCAAACGGGTGTCGAACAACACACTGTCATTCATTGATAGGTAATATATAAACGTGTTCACATTTTGAGGAGAGTAGAGAAACAACAATCGTGACCTTTTCCATTATGAAGCACACATTATGACAAACATTTGTTCAAATATGATTGGTTGTGCAGAAATGACTTGTGTAGTTTTCATGTTCCAATGAAACTTCCTTGAAACTTTGTAATATATCATAATCACATGATATCTTAAATGTATTCTTGACACGGATTGTGAAAGGCTTTGTCCATGAATCATTCAAATTTTCTCACCACCTACCTATGCCTATGCACCTTAAATGCACACAATGATAACAGTGTATTTTTAGGGGTGACTGGTCATAAATGCATTCACCACTATGGCTATTGCCTCTAATCAGCCCACGTGGCTTAGAATTCTTTTGATGCCCCCACAAATGCCCCAGTGGTTGTAGGATTTAAGGAAATGTAACACAACAGCCTCCCCTTCAACACTGCACTCAGGTAGGCATTGTTGTTTATGATGACGTTTGCATGGTGCACCCATGGGTTTGTGTCACCACTCTGGAAACTCTGCAACAACGGAGTTATGTTCAATGTCGCTAATGCAACAGGTAACCCAGTTGATATACGTTGCATACCAAAACCCGGCAAGGCATCCAAGCCCTATTCAAACATACGACGCACCCCTTGAGGCCTTCTAGGACCTCCCATCCCTCCACCAACACCCTGCAGACACCCACTCCCGACAGAGCACCAACACCTGGACCACCAGCAACAACCAAGCCTGGCCCACCAAGAGCTTCCACATCCAGCCCACCACCAACACCCACACCCGGCCCACCCAGACCAACACCTTGCCCACCATCAGCACCCACACCCGGCCCACCACCAGCACCCACACCCAGCCCACCTACACCACCGACCCACCCACACCCGGTTCACCCTCACCATCGCCCCCACCCACACCATCGGGCCCACCCACACCGCCCACACCACCCTGCTCACCCTCACCCCCACCCCCACCCACACCACTCAACCCATCCACATCACCCACACCATCCGGCCCACCCATAGCACCCCCACCACTCGACCCACCCACACCACCCACACCACACGGCCCACCTAGAGCACCCCCACCACTCAGCCCACCCACACTACCCAGCCCACCCACACCACTCACACATCACAGCCCACCAACATTGCCCAACCCACCCATTGCACCCCCATCCACACCACACACAGCACCCCCACCCACATTACACACACCATGTACA
>SZWC01004358.1:97609-116042 GCA_023375785.1 Penium margaritaceum
ACGCGGCCCGACCTGGCCTTCGCGGAGGGCCAAGTGAGCCGCTACGTGGCTGACCCCGGGCCACTGCATTGGCAAGCGGTGAAGCGGATCCTCCGCTATCTCAAGGCGACAAAACAGTCGCGGCTCGTGTTTGGAGGGGGAGCGCGTGACGACTCCCTCGAGTTGGTTGGCTACTCCGATGCCGACTGGGCTGGTGATGTGGATGACAGAAAATCAACGTCGGGGTACGTGTTTGTGCTTGGAGGTGCAGCAGTTTCATGGGCTAGCAGGAAGCAGGACTGCGTGGCGCTGTCTAGCACCGAAGCGGAGTACATCGCGCTCGCGGAAGCCGCAAAGGAGGCAGTGTGGCTGCGGCGGCTGCTAAAGGAGATCGGCGTACTGCAAAGGAAGCCGACGGTACTCAATATGGACAACATGAGTGCCATCAGTCTGACTCAGAACCCGGTGCTGCACAGGAGGACCAAGCACATCGAGATCCGTCATCACTACGCGCGGGACTTGGTGGCGAAGGGAGATGCAGCTATTGTGCACTTTGGCACTAAGCGCATGCTCGCCGATGCCATGACCAAGGCACAAACCAAGGACAGGCACGACGCGAGCTGCATGGAGCTCGGTCTGCGCTGTGAAGTTTAAAATGCTACAGGTTCCAAGGACAGGGAATCAAGGCTGCGGTGCAAGGGGGAGATTGTTGACATGGTGTGCCCCTTGCCATGAGTGCCGTTGAGTGTACTCCCTGGTTCGACCACTGAGGAGTGGTCGAACACCTGATCTGACTTTAGATTTGGATTCCTTGGATTTTTTCCATGCAGGATCGAGCTTTGAATTGCTCGATTTGAGTGAGTATTCAGAAAGTTAGCCTAGTCCGAAAATCGGGTGTTGGGCGTGTGGAATCTGGTACCCGACATAGGTGGCGGGATAATCCACCGCCAGTGATCCTAGTTCGTCTCCAATGGGCTCCAAAGGCACATGGGCCATGAAGGAATGAATTTGGATGGTCCCCTGGACCAAGGCGAGCCCCTCCCCACGTTGGGATGACAGGAAGGGCGCTTCGACAGGCCACCGTCGAAGCGCCTCCCTTCACTCCCGTTCGTGGGCATGGTGGGCGGCTCGGCTCCACCAAGGGTTACTTCGACGGCCGTAGCAGGGGCTCTACTGCTCCGATTTGGGCGTGCTTGAATGCGTTGGAAAGCTAAGATCAAAAGCTATAAGAATCTGATGTAATCTCACTATGCTAAGTAACAAAATCGTGTTTCGATTCAGTTCTACTGAATGCAATGTGTTCTGCCCTCTCATATCCGTGATCCTTGTGCTCCACACTCTTCACCATTGGTGTCCCTTGGCTGCCCCAAACCTTGGTAGCGTGATCCAGTGAGAGCTAGGCATCCTTGAGGGTGCCTCCACACCCACTAGAGCCAACACTTTGATCCTCCAAGTGTCTACGGAAGCTTAGGAAAAAAGACTTCTAAGGAAGATGTGCACTTTACATCACCATACACTAAATGAGCAGAATGAAAGAAAGGCTGAAGACAAGTATTTGGTTGGGTTGTCATGGTCAGATTTATCAGATTATTAAAACCTGAAAGCTCGAAGTTGCATGGTGAAATCCGAGAGTCCAAACGTGCAATCAGATGAGACAGCCAACCACTCTCTTGTGGTCAAACCAGCGAAAATGGTAAACGACATCCATGGCAGGGACACTTTCTGACAACGGTCCTTACCTCACGGCATACGAGTTTGCCAGCCCGCTTTTCTTCTTCCTCCTCAAGCAGCACTCACTTTGTGCAAAACAGAAGAATTGTTTGGCAGATGAGTATTCTTGTTGCTATTATTCTAGCACTGTAAGTGTATTCTCTATCCACCACAATTGTGGTGGATGCCCGCTATTGTGGTTGATCGAGTGTGAAAAATACACTCGATGTCGAGTGTACAAGCCCGGATGGCTTGATCGGAAGCCACCGCCCGACTTCGCTCTCGAAGTCGGACTTCGCCAACTTCGAAGGCGAAGTGGGTGATTTCTGACACCGGCCTCGCCAATGTCAGAAGTCGCCCTGTTGCGAGTTCTAGAGTTCGTAAGTGCAAACTCCAAAACTTGCACGATCGCAAGGGTTCATTCGCGAACTCTGAGCAAACCCCCTAGTTACACTAAGGGGGTTTGGGTTTTATTTTTTTCTTGCCCGGGCACCTTCCGGGCCCCGCTACCGCGGGGCCTGGCAGATCCCCTTTCTTCTATCACAACATGCGCCGCATCCTGCAAACCCCTTCAAACCCTCGGCGAACCCCCTAGTTAAAATGTGGGGTTTGGGTTTTATTTTTCTCCTTGACAGGCACCTGCCAGGCCCCGCGGTAGCGGGGCGCGGCAGGTTCCCAATCTTGTTTTCACAATGGGCACCTCTCGCCGGTCATCGCGACTTTGCAGAAAGATGTCGCAGGTTCCACTGGCAAAACCCTTCCTGCAAGCTCTCGATGACCGACAAAGTTCGATTTCGCCCTCGAAGCCGAAGTTCGGCCCCCAAAAAAAATACTCATCTGTGAGGGTATTTTTGGGGGTGAGTAAAAATACTCACCCCCCAAAATATACTCATCCCCGTGTCCCTGAACCGTGGAGGCAAACGCAAGCATGGCATGGCTCATCAGTGTGTTTTTTTCTCCTGCATTGTGGATTCACAATGACCTCTTAGTGAAGGCATCGGATGGCCCACTAGGGGTGCGTCCCATGTGATGTTCATTTCACTTTTGCATTCCATCTTGATTACGTTTACGCCTCAAACAAGTTCCCAACTCCTTATGATCTAGCTACCCTGTGTGGATTACCCCTAACAACTCTCGAGAGCCCCTCTCTGCTCACTGGATGAAAGCTAGAGTAAGTCCTGTGGCTAACTACTGGCGTCTCCTCAACTGATACAAAGAGGTCAAGCTCAGAGTTTGAGACTAACTATCAAACCAACACTTAGTGGCGCTAGAGGTGACCACCTCCACCTTCATCATCCTTATCATTACTGTAGTTCTTAGGTGGCATGTTTGGAGAGTGGAAAGAATAAAAGCGTGTGGAGAGATCCCCACTAGACAAGCATGCCATGGATGTGAATCTTGCACTTAGAACCAATAAGCGAGTATTTTGGATGGGGGAGCGAGCATCATAAGCATCAGTAGGCATTCACTTCACTTGTACATCACACAATGTGAGGCCACACGGCCACCCGGGGTCAAGCACGACCCCTCGGTATGAAACCGAGGGTGGCTACTCACCAGCCAAAAGCTGACACGGTGGCCCTCTAAGGATAAGTACTCAGAAATGTGGTAGCTCCTACAGAACCCACATTCAAGCATGGAGACAGACAAATGCATCCCAAAGTGTGAGAGGTCAATCCTCCTCCACATCCAAAGAAGTGAGCCAAGAGAGAAAAGAAACTTTCATCATGTTCTCCCAGTTCACATCCTGGGAGAGTGCAGCAGCTGCCTGGAGAGACTGGTCCCAACGGCCAGTTTTAGTCTTGACAGATGAATCTCTAGGCGCAGCCATGTCCCTCATTCCCCTATATACGTGTGTGAGTGCATCTGGGGT
Organism: Penium margaritaceum; assembly: GCA_023375785.1. Taxonomy (NCBI): domain Eukaryota; kingdom Viridiplantae; phylum Streptophyta; class Zygnematophyceae; order Desmidiales; family Peniaceae; genus Penium; species Penium margaritaceum. The sequence goes on from SZWC01004358.1 coordinate 101,172, forward strand.
AAGATAAGATTGCATTCCACATGCAAGAGGCCATGAAATGGATAAAATGTTAACACTTACCCATGACCCATAGTCACAAAATCCACATACGTCAGTGACATGTCACACACGAGAATGCATAAGCGTGGTGGTGGATCCAACAGGCAGACAATGAGCACACATTGCATGGGGATATGCAAGACTGACCACGTGCACAATGTGCGACAATGTGACAGTGTGTACAATGTGCACAGAATATTTTAAGGTGTTTTTGATGAGTGCCTTCGTGAGAAAATTAGCCCTTTGTGACCGTGTGTCCATCTAAACGACCGAAACAATGCCAGTAGTAATACTCTACTGGCACATATTGTGATTAGTGCAAGGTTGGTGCATGCCGTCGTTCTCAAAAATGGCCTTTGTGCTTTGTTTTTCACAACCCAGGGTGATGTGGCAGATATAAGTGCGCAGTTGCTGCAGCAAACGGCAAAGCCAAACAACTTTACACGTACCTGCAAGTGTTACATACCCTGCCTCTGTTGAGCTTTGGGCTAAACAGCCTTGCTTGCACTTTTCCAAGACAGAGCCTTCCCCCCAGTCAGAACGATGTAGCCAGTCCTAGTTCTTGCATCGGCATCATGTACTCATTCATTATGGATGAATCCATCCAAAATAAGCAAGGGCTTTTCTCTGAAGTACAACCCTGTGCACACTGTAGATAACACGTACCGCACTACACAAAGTGGATTCTCAAGATGACACTCTCTAGGACACTGAGAGAACTTGGAGAGAAATTTCACAATAAGATGATATCGGCATGAGTAGTGGTAGCAAGGTACATCAATGGGCCGATCACCCTCAAGTAGTCACATCCACCATCTCTCCCAGTTTAGATGTATCCAGTGACTTCAACAGTGTCTGGCCTGCTGGGGTCATGGGGATGGAGGTAGATAAAATTTGAGACAGCAGAGATGCGTAGCGCTTCTCCAGGCTACGAACATACACAGCCTGGTGGACATGTAGGGTGTGTCGTGAGCAATCACACTCAAGCTCCATGTCGAGTTATGGTTAATCACCCCAAATTCTTACACTCACCAATTGGTGTATCAAAAAGTGTATTCCTATATAAAGACATTTAACAGAAATCACCAACATCCATTCATGTCACTAGAGCCCAAACATAATTTCCTCATATAAGGTGTTACTTATAATGGATTACATGTGCTACATACTAGTTTTTGTTAGATGTCCATGTTCACTGATATGTTCACTTCCTAATACACTTGTCGATACACCGTTTTAGGGGTGAGGTGATTGGTCATATATGTAGCGTAGCGCTTCTCCAGGCTACGAACGTACACAGCCTGGTGGACATGTAGGGTGTGTCGTGAGCAATCACACTCAAGCTCCATGTCCGAGAAGAAGCAAGCAAGGCCAAGGTCCTTCATCTTGGATGCTAACAAAGAGGACCTTTGTAGACTGAAAAGTTGTAGGGCTGGGAGATGCAGTCAGCATGTCATTGACATAGACAAGGGAGGTTGAGTTAATCGACTCAAGAACGTGAACTCGTACATCAGTGCACATTTTTGGGCCGGAAGTCCGACTTCGGGGGGCGAAATCGGACTTCGCCCGGCTCTGCGACGTCGCAGGCGGAGATTTGCCAGCAAAGTCGTCAAACAGTCACAAACCCCTTGAGCGAGGGGTTTGTGACTGTTCGAGGGGGGTTTGCGGGTAGGTTTGGATGGGGGGTCTGAGACTCCCCCTTGCGATGGAAGGTAATTTGCTGGGCCCCGCTACCGCGGGGCCCAGCAGATGCCCGCGCAAAAATAAAACCCAAAACCCCCGAATGTAATTCGGGGATGGGTTTGTTCGATGTTTTGGCTTCAAAATAGGGGTTGAACGTGGTTTTGCGTGGTGGGAAAAAAAATGAAAAGGGCGTTTTCTTTCGATCGCGATCGAGCGACAACCACCGTTCTGACATCGGCGAAGCCGACGTCAGAACGCCCAGACTTCGTCTCCGATTTCGGCGAGTTCTGAAATTGAGGGCGAAGTCGGAAAGAAACTTCCGACGCGGCCATTTTGGCCAATGCAGTCGAACTCGAGTGCATGATTTTAAGTCGATTAACCCTAAATGAGACGAGGATGGAATCAATGGGAGCAGAGGGAGCTCTAAGGCAGGATCTAATGTTCCCCTACGAAATCCTCCCTTCTCAAATGTGGAGGTGATCTCCTTGTTCCAGCGGCCAGGCAACTGGTTGAGCCCATAGAGGACCTTGAAGAGCCACATTACATTGTTTGTTCCATCTGTGAATGCAGGGGGTTGGCCCATGTAGATTCCTTGTCATGTTTGCCATGAGGAAAGAAACTATTGACATCAATTTGTTCCAACTCCTAGTCATGCTGGGCCATCAAGCTGAGGAGGGCTCTCGTAGCCGTGTATCGCCCGACTAGAGCAAACGTCTCATCAAAGAAAATCTCAAGAACTTAAAAGAAACCTTCGGCCCTGTGTTGAGCCTCGTGCCGTTCAATGGAGCTTTCACGCTTGAACTTACGACAGTAAACCCACTTTGTTGGCACTGCCATCCATCCCGGTGGAAGACCCACCAACTCATAAACCTCGTGGTTAGTTATAAGATGAAGCTTTTCTTGCATTATTGTCTTCCACAGAGTGGATTTAACTGTGTAACGTGCGTCACAAACTGTGAGTGGTTCATGTGAGAGTGGTAAGAGACTAGCAGTAGCAAAACATGTGGCAACATACCCAGAAAAAGACGTGACAAGAGCCTAGCCCGGCCTTCGTGCCCGAGGGCACGAAGGCCGGGCTCATCGGAAACAGTGACTCGGGGTACAACGATAGGAGGAGCTGGCGCGGGTGATCTTGTAAAATATCACCCGTGCTCGGATCAAAAGAGGTAGATGCACGAGAGTGAGACGCAAACGGACAAGTCTGAGCGGGGAGAGTCCAAAGACAACCACCACGAACATACGACAACACGACATGGGGAAAAATGGCAGCAAAGGAGACAGCAAGCCAGACAGTGGGTGCGACGAGGTGGGAGAAGGGTCAGCCTGGACGTGAGAAGGAGACACATTAGGCACTGTAGGGGAGGCTGCAATTTCACCCATTGTAGAGGCGTCAGGTGAGGATGAAAGAAGCATTGGGGACAAGCTACGAGGAGATGTGAGAGGGGTGCAAGCATCAGACTGGGAGGGGGCACTGTCCGACTGGTCCTGTACGTAAGGGGACAACAGCAGGCCCACCAGGGACAGGTGGGACATACCCTCCTCCAAGCCAAGAGAGCGGGATCATAGAGGTTGGGGAGGACAAGGCAAGCCGAGGCAAGCCGTTCAAACACATCTTCAACGAAAAGAGCATCACGATCTTCAATAACACGATGCTGAGCGGGGTCCCAGAAATGCTAGACCTTGGAGAGGGGAGAGACACCAAGAAAGACACAGAGGCAATCACGAGGAGCGAGCTTCCAGTTACGATGATCACCAGGTGAGACAAAGGCGACAGAGCCCCAAACATAAGCAAGGCGAAGATCAGTGAGACAACCAGTGCAGCACTCAAAACAACGTTACATGACAAGGGAGGGATCCATTGGGGACACGGCTCCACACCCAGGTTATGTATGGCATTGTCTTAAATGCGAAGAGAGGAGACTGACCAGAGGTCAAGAGAAGGGGATGCACACCATCAGCCAAAATGTGATTCCAGCACTGGGAGACACCATGTTTTCTATGGTGTGTACGGTGTGATGGTTCCACGCGAGCACCACAAAATTCAAGGGAGCGACCGGTGGGACCAAAGAATTCACCACCCCAATCACAGCAAAAGAAATGCAGGTAGTGCAGACAAGCACGCACAGCTTGAGGCAACCAAATTTCAAGGACGTCAATGAAATCACTCTTATTACACAAGGCAAAGACCCAGAGGTAGCAAGATAAGTCATCATTCAAGCACAGCATGTAGTGGCCAAGCCCACCAAAGAAGTCATGGGGAAGAGGACCCATGACATCAGCATGCACCATATCAAGAGGATTGGCAATGACAGACTCAGGCGTGCTGAATGGGGAGTGGTGCGTTTTTCCACGAGCACGCCAAGACACATAGCAGAGCATGGAGGCATGAAGGTGGTAGATTGAATCCCAGCTACAGGTTGGGTTCGCAAGAGACACGCAATGGCCATAGTGTGAATGCCGCAAAGGTGGCAGTATTAGGGGTAAATTTGCTCGGGAGACGGGGTGGGAGCAACGTGGACAAGAGCAAATTCAATGAAAGACGAGGGAAGAAAGAGAGGAACACAGAAAAGATTATCACAACGAAGACCGCGAAGAAGCACCAGGCTAGATGCATGAATGGAAACGGTACTAATACCTTGGCCATATGAGAATTCCATGTCCTAATCATCAAGGGTAGTGACGGACAGAAGGGTGACCTCCAAATCAATCACAAATAGGACATGAGGGAGGAACGGGTCCCCACCAGGGCCAACAAAGTGGACAATGCCGATGCCCTAAATGGGGAGAAGTTGGCTTAACCTTGCGTGAAAAAATTAGATAGACCCAATAGGGCTGAGGGAGACTAAGAACTACAGGATGACATGTGGTGGGTGGCTCCCGAACCAATGATCCAGAAGCCACCAGATGCATGAGCACATGGCAGAACAACACAAACAGTGATAGTACCAAATGGTGGAACAGAAGAGGAGGAGGATGCACTAAGGAGATGAGGGAGAGTGTGAGACTACCAATGCTTAATCCATGGATGGTCATCAAGAAAAATGCCTTGGAAATCCCCAAACAACACGTTGCAAAGGGCTTCATCTGACTAATAGAAAAAAAAAATGGGAACGGCCAATCACATCCTCACCTTCCTGAGAGTGAAGATGCAGAAGCTCAGTAGGACGATGTTCCACGCTACGCTCCACTTCATGACGGTCGGAACGATTAATGGAGGGACGGGAGTCAGACAAATGACCTTCATGAAGAGGCCGTGGAGGGGCCATGTCGTGCACAGCTGGCAGCCCATAATGGACAGGGCCGGAGGCAGGAGGCACCCAGCCCCAGTAGGATGACTTAGCTGTGGACTGCTGCAAGGGCGCCATGGCAGTGCCAAAGGAAATAGGAGAGGAGGGTGCAGTGGATGTTGGTGACAAGCTGGTGGTAGTAGTCACTGTTGTGGACGTGGTGATGCCAATACAAGCCCAATGGGCCCGCAATTTAGAGGCAAGGCGGGTGTCGTCATGACGGGAAGTGAATTTGAATACTGAATTTGAAAGGCAATATTGTTGTAGCAGGTCACTGCTCTGGGAGTGTAGGGGAGGCATCAGCGGGTTTACCGCCACGTCCGCGGCCTTTACCCTTGCCGTGACTCTAACCACCACCTCCACCGTGACTAGTACCCTAAGAAGAGTGGGCAGCTGCAGTGGGGTTGGGAGAGGTAGAGGAAGAGGAAAACGACATCCAAGATAGAGAGGTAGAATGGATGGTGACGGCAGCAAGAGCCATGTTATGAAGTCAATTGTTCTGCAGGCTATTCCATCAGTCAGTGAGTCGAGCCATTGTGAAATCATAGAGCGCGCCAATGACAGGAAAGGAGTTCGCTGGCACAGGCTCAGCAACAAGTCGCTCAAGTTCAACTTGCAGCACATGCAGGTACAAGTCAGAGAGCTAAAGAATGAGACCGGCAAGTATGGACAGACAGGCAGAAAGAGAGACAGAAGCAGCCTTGCCCTAGTCATGCAGCAAGCACAAGTTGTGTGTTCAGTACTCATCTCTAGACTCATCTGTGCACATGTGTAATGTGTTTAACTACATATTCAGTGCACTTTGGGTAGTATGCTCAGTCACCATTTGTAACAGAGAATGAGATCATATGCTTCCAAATGATTGGCAGGAGTGTGCCGTTCGGGGTTTACGTTGTGCGTGCCAAGCTTTTCATGCCTTGCGATGATGAGGGCACTGACCGCACGGGCCGCCTCAGAAGATTTCAAAGTGAAGGGGGATTAACAGCAGTTTCAACTGGATAGTACTGATTCCAGAAAATCTCATCCTGTGCTCAAGAACTGAAGCGAGTGTCCAAAGAAGAGAAGGAAAGTTTGGAGGTGAAATGAGGGGATGAGATTTCAAAAGTCTTTCAGCCACTGTGGAAAAAGGGCACAAACAAGAGCGGCAGCGGAGTGAGATGGGATAGGAGAATCATTAGCAGTACTTGCTGCACCAGAGGACTCAGTAGAACACACCCCACCATCAGCAGGCGTGACAACAGCGAGGGTAAGGACTGCGCAAACGCCCCATCACAATGTTACCCACAGTGTTCGCCAACTCCTTCTAGGCCTCCAATCCATTCTACATCTCGTCCTCCATCAGTAAACGCACTGCCTGTGCCTCACTAAGAGAAGCATAAAGAGCCTGAATGGTCTCTTCAAGCCCTGGTAGATGAGTGCTAGTGTAAGAGAATTCTAGTGGAATATAGATGTGCAGAGGAGGAGAGAGAGTATCCGTGTTCACCCGAATAGTGGCACAACAGCAAGAAGAAGAGTAGAGGCACCACTTCTACGGCCGATGAGGTCAGTACAGTGACCCACATAGAGACGCCGACATGGAGGCAGAGGAGACCTGTGACGGTGGCCCCTGCCACGGTTGTAGAATCAGACACAATACTGTACTGACCTCATTGCGTACTGGGCGAGGGTGCAGGCAGCTCCCATCTGGGTGAGAACTTCAGCTGCGATGAAGATGCGGATGGAGCTGATAGCACCATAGGTAGCGTCTGTTGCAGTGGCTGCCGTAGTGGCCACAGCAGAGGAGGACACTGTCACTTGTGTGGTGACGTTGGCAACGGCTGTAGTAAGGAGAGATAGACATTCTGCTACCTCGGTGTACGGTGCGCTGGGTCTACTTACTGCAATTTTCGTGGGATTCCTGCTGGCCTTGGCTGTTGCAGAGAATGTGGTGGTTGCACCAGCAGCCGCGTCAAGGATGGCACCAGCAAGGATGATGGAATACCCATGGGAAGGCAGGTCTGGCACCTGGCCTGGATCCTCTTCAGCCACATAGGCCGAGGCAGTGTCAGCAGCATTAGCAGAGTTTGCCAGAGGGTTTGGGCTGGTGGGTTGCATACCTGGTGGTGGGAACAGCATGGACAGAAGGTCATCAGCAGTGTACACCTGCCGGTCAATCTTGCACTCCTGCTCCTCTTCCCAGCGTACGATGTTGCACACTAGTGATCAGAGGAGAGCATGAAAACCACCGTGGGATGTTAGGGTCATCGTTGGGTAAAGGCGTGTCCCTCAGCGGACAATTTGGCTCCAACAGTAGTGCCTCACGTGCTACCTCCCGAGCAACATTGCGAGGCGAGTCGAACCCGTCGTTGGGGGGGGTGGGGAGTCAAGCGGTGGAGAATCCACCGTGGAAACTTGCCTGTTACCTGCTGTTGAAAACAATGCTAATTGGACGGCTGCTGTTGATGACAGGTAGCGGCATACAACGTGTCAGGCTCACGACGGCCATAAAGGTGGCTGTGACCGTATGTGAACTAGCATGAGCCACGAGCAAAAAATGGGACGGTTGCAAATCAAGAGGCAGCCGCATCAACCGCAAAAAGAGTCATGAGGGTCACGACAATGGGAGTGGCAGAGGAAAATACCACCATCATTGGAGAAGGACACCACTTAGAGATGAAAGAGGTGCATGGAAGAGGCCACCAGCTACGGTTGCTGTAGCAGTCATGGATGTGTTAGGCACCCTAGCAGGTGCGGCCATGGGAGATGTCGCTACGAGTGGAGAGATGTACATGCTACAATCAAAAGGCTGGAGCTGTAGCAGCAGCCGCCAGTGTGGAGTAGGGGAAAAGGCCACCATGGGTAGAGAGAGCCGAGAGTCGAGAGCGGTTCAAGTAGGACATTTGCGTCAACAGTCGCGGGCACAAGAGTCATCCCACGAAAAATGGTTTTGGCAGATACCATCGCGAGCGATGATAGTCGCCGACTAGAAGTAGGAGGTTGTAGCTACAGTAGCAGCTACAGTGGTGGAGATTACGGTGGCAGATGCTGCTACAGGTAGAGAGTTCTACACAATTCGGTTGACAGAGTGATGGCGGGAGGCGTGGGCCAGGAGAACAGGCCATGGGGGTCAAGGCTGCGGTTGTAGCAGCAGCTAGGATCGTGTTGTTGAAGGCAAAAAACAAGAATGCGACTGATGGTGCCCCGCGCAGGCATGATCGTGGACGAAGGCCGAGATTAGGAGAGAGAATGTCGCTGCTGTCGAGAATGCACCACAACTTAGATGGCTGGGATGATGGCGAGAGAGTGTGCCATGGGAAGAACCGAATGAGATTGACCTAAATGTCGGATGGGCCCATGATGGGTCCATGGATCACATGCGATGAGGGGTTTTCCTCACTGCTCTGATACTAGTAGTTGTTCTTGGGTATGCATGTTGAGAGAATGGGGAGAGTAAGAGCTCGTGGGGAGATCCCCACTAGGCACACATGCCATGGATGTGGAAGATGCACTTACAACCAAGAAGTCAGTTTTTTGGAGGGAGAGCGAGTATCATAAGCACCAGTAGGCATGCACCTCTCTTGCGCGTCACAAAATACGAGGCCACACCGCCACCCGGGGGTCGGGCCTGACCTCTCGATATTAGACCAAGGACGGCTACTCACCAGGGCACAGCCGAAGGTTGACACGGCGTCCCCCTAGGGATCGTGTTATGCCAGTGTAGCCGCTCCCTAAAGGAACTTGTCCCAATGACGAGCTCCTGAGAAATAAATCTCCAGGCGTAGTCATGTCACTCAGTCCCCTATACAAGTGTGTGATTGCATGTGGGTTAAGGTAAGATGGCATTCTAGATGTGAGACGCAATGACCTGGAGAAAAAAATACTAACAGCTACATGGGATGTTGTAGTACCTCTCACAATCAACAAATACAAGTACTTTCCTACGACTTTTCAAGCACATGTTTTCTCTTATGGAAAACTTCCCTTTCAAAAGACCAAATCCAAACCTCGCTAAGCACAATTTCATGTTCCATGTGCAATCCAGTGGGACTACGGGCACAATGTAAGATATACATCCTTCGCACGCAGTCCCTAGGGGACTCCTAGCCGAATGTGGCAGAATTTGTGCATCTCATCGCTTTTCAATGGATGCAATCCCTTCCTAACTGTACGCTTGGCTGTCAGCAAGGAGTCAACAAGATGCGAATTATAAAAAAGGGTGCGATGTCGCTCTCAACATTTTGAATTTCCAAATTTGACAACAGAACATTACTACTGCGTCAGTGTTGGTCTTGGCCCATCGCCAATCGATGCCCATCGATGCGTAGATTAAAATCCAGAATGACACCATTATCATTGTTTCATCCATTTTCATGCACTTTGGCATTGCAATACATAATGCCACAGTCACATTCATATCCTACTATCCACACACATTCATGTGGCCTTATGTACAATGGCTTGCAACTGTTAGCACTTGTATGACTACTCTGCATTTATGTCCACTTCACAGACTACATTGCTTGAATCTCCAAACAAGCACAAGAAAATATTGCAAAGGGGAGAGGAGAAAACATTGCTTGATAGAATGATCCAGGAAAAGTGACAAGTGATAATGACAATGACAATGAGAATGTAAATCTACTTCTGCTTGCGCTTTGCTGCCTTCAATGCAACAGCCCTGATTGCTACAGGTCTGCGCGCTTCACAGCTTCTACTTTGGCTACACCAGGCTTTGCTGTGGCCTTTGCAGCAGGGCCAACTCTGGAGGTTGCAGTGGATCCCTTGCATGTAGGTGATACTGCAGTATCCTGCATCCCTTGTTCTGTGCTTGGTGTCTCTCCTGCTGCACTGGCAGCAGCTGGCACGTCCTGGACATGCCCACCTTCACACCCTTCACCCTGCCCACCCCCTTCACCTCCCCTACCCCCTCCACCCTGCTTGTTGGTGGCTCCCTTGTCTGCTCTCTTCTCTCTACCCTGCCCATGTGCAACTCCCTGATCCTTCTCTTTCTCCCCTTCATCATCATCCTCCTCATCCCCAGCTCCCTCTTCCCTTGGAGCCTTGTTGGATGATGGAGTCACCTGCTCACGGACACGCACAGGCCGAGCATGTGGCAGCCCTGGCAGATCTGTCATGACACGCACGGTTGCCATTATCTCCACAACATCATCTTCTGTTGCTGGGAGCTCCTCTTCCTCCTCTTCTCCCTCATCGTCACTCTCCATTTCATCCTCGGGCTCACTGAGAATCCCTTCTTCTTCCACAATGTCTCCATCATCCTCACTTGCTTGTGCTTCTTCATCTGCTCCTGCCTCTGCAACTGCTTCTGGTTCTGCTGCTGCTGCAAGCCCCGCTGCTGCACTCTTTCCCCCCAGTCCATCCATACTGCTTCCGCAATCGCACGTTGCAGTGAACCAAGAGCTCCAGCGTCTCCACCTTCAGCCTGCTGCGCCTGGCAGTGTGAATGAGCTCGTGCGTTGAAAAAACACGCTCACACTCAGAGGATGCACATGGCTGAGATAAGACTTTTAGGGCAAGATTGCGTAGCACAGGCAAGTGGCACATGTAGTTCACGTGCCAGTCCACCGTTGTCATCATACCACACTGCACCTTGGCAACAGCTGTAATGGCCTTCGCATTTCGTCGCGGGGTGACCATGGGATCCATCTCCACCATCGTCTGGGCTTTCTGGAATGCCCCAATCTCCTTCATCACCTGATCCTGGTCATTTTCTGGAACCAGCGCCTCAACAACCATCTGCCAAGCTGCCAACGTGGTGTTGTCCTGTGATAGGTCATTGCCGAAGTGCTCTAGGTGGAGACGGCGAGCAGCAGCATACAAAGGACAACACATGTCCTTCGACCACCTTGCCTCAAGCCTGCCAAGCACAAAGTTGACATGATTTTCTGCAACCCTCCGAGGCTTCCTGCCCTTCTCCACAGAGAGACTCTTCAGAGACTCAACACAGTCCAGCAGCCCCTCATAAATCTCACCCACACTCCCACCTGGCTTGTCCGCAACCCTAAGGACCACAGTCAATGGCTGCAACAGCTCTTTCAGCTGACGCACCTGCACCCAGAAGACCTTCCTCCTGACAAAGCGCCTCACCTCCCTCTTCCTCGACCGAAAGCTGGCATCACGGTGAGAACCAATCTGCTTCCAGACATCCAGTCCAACAAACGTCTCCAACTCCTCCCGAAGCACCAGAAGCCTCTCGACCATGGAGAAGACAGATGCAAACCGAGTGTCGCACCGGTTCTTCAACACCTTGCCGCCTGTCTTCTCCTTCAGCCACGTCCTCAGCATCGCATTGTTCCTTAAAAAAGCAACAATCTTCTCACACCGTCCAATGACACTTGCACCCACACAGATTTCCCCACATCCTTCATGATGAGGTCCACGTTGTGTGCACAGCACCCCTGAAAGAACAATCGTGGATACTTTTCCCGCAGCTCTGTGAATGCCTTCTTGTTCACTGATGTCTTGTCGCAGATGACAGAAACAACCTTTTCCTCTCCCACCATCTCAATAGCTGCCTCGATCATGTAGGCCACGTGGTCTGCGTCCCGGGTCAGTCCACTGGCATCGCGAGAGAAGAGGTGCACATGATCCATGGCGTTCACAGCCATGGTGTTGTAGATTGGTCTGACCTGCCGGTCAGACCACTAGTCTACAGCTAGAATGCACCCATAAGTGCTCCAACCCTGCTTCAAAGGAGCGTCAAGTGCTTCCAGCTCCTTGTCCAGCTTTGGAATCAGGTCACCCACCACAGTGGACCTTGCAGGCAGTCGGAAAGCAGCGGTGACATTCTTGCCGTTTTTCATGACCTCCATCAGCACTGCCTCACGGCAGGAAGTGATAGGCAGGGCTGAGATGCACATCAACTTGATAAAGCTGAGCTGGCACTTTTCGTTGTTGGACTGGTTTGAGTGCTCAACTATCGTAGACTACCAAAAGCTAGCTACCTTGTTGATGTCAAAGATGGAAACCTCACCTACAAGGTGGTTGTAACCGTTTACCTCGGCTGCTTCTCTGGTTCCTCATCGTCGCTGTCCACCACCAGCGTCACACCACCCAGTGCAGCCCGGGCCTCCTGTTGCTTCTTCTCCCACAGCTTCAGCCACTGGAAAGCCTTGTCCTTTGTGCCCCACTCCGCCCCTTCTCCCTTGTAGAGACTGACACGGTACGGCTGCCATCCAGCCGGGGGAGGTGGGTACCGCTCCAAACCAAGGGCATCTCGGCACAGGGGAGGAGGGTGAGGACACTTGGCGACGTTAGGGTTCTTGCATGCAAGATGTCCCCGTATGCGGTCACATGTCCCCCCAGTCTTCTTAGCACAATGGCCACAGATGAAGCCGGGATTTTTGGCATCCGTGGGGCACGGCTCACAATGCTTGCTCAGCTCTTTTGTGAGAAAGTCACTAGTCAGCGGCCGCTTCTTCGGTGGGTTCCACTTCACTGCATTGAACAGACTTGAAGCTGCAGAAAGATTAGCAGAACTGCCCTCATGCAAGGTGCCTCTCTGCGAGGCCATGCTAGCTGGCCTCAACAGTTAGCCAAAATGGCTAACTTCTTAGGCCAACATCGAAGAGATAAATGTTGTGTGACTGTCGCATTTCGGCAGTCACACACGGTGGTCTCTGTCGCTTCGAACCGTCGAGTCGACCCGACGTCGCCAATGTTGACCCGCCAGGATTGCACGGTTGAGATGATCAATTGGAGCTGTACATCGGACGGGCCAGAGAGCCTTATCGCTCAGATGTTGATGTGCCACGAGGTCACGCATGTCACCATGTTTTGTGTTCATGATCCATGAAGCTGTTTACAGGCAGGAAAGACATGACGTGACGTGGACCAAACCACGGTTGCAATTGCATGGTTACACAGTGGGGTATCTTCTGGAAAGACGAGGTCATGCATGGATATTATCAACTGTTTTCCATTGGATGATGGGTGATATTACTTGACACATGGCATGTACACATGTCACAATCATGGTTGTTACAAAAAAATTTCCCGAAAAAACATTGCCCGAAGTCGAACTCGTCTGTGGACCTATTTTCACCTCAATATGCGTTCCTCCAACGTGTGGGGCCCCGCTCGCTCGCTTGGTGAGTGCAGCGTGCACTCGCAGCCTGCATCGGCATCGATGCCGGTCGATGTGCCGATGTCGATGTAGGCGCCCTCCATCGGGCATCGAGGGCAACTCTGTACTGCGTGTTGTGTTACACATGGCGATATGTTAGGACCCTTCCAGCAGGGGCAACATGACCTCTTCTTCTTCTTCTTCTTCCCTCTCTCTCTCTCTCTATCTCTCTCTCTCTCTCTCTCTCTCTCTCTCTCTCTCTCTCTCTCTCTCTCTCTCTCTCTTTCTCTCTCTCTCTCTCTCGCTCTCTCGCTCTCTCTCTCTCTCTCTCTCTCTCTCTCGCTCTCTCTCTCTCTCTCTCTCTCTCTCTCGCTCTCTCTCTCTCTCTCTCTCTCTCTCTCTCTCTCTCTCTCCCTCTCTCTCTCTCTCTCTCTCTCTCTCTCTCTCTCTCTCTCTCTCTCTCTCTCTCTCTCTCTCTCTCTCTCTCTCTTTTGTCAGTGAAATCTGAGACTCTTGCTTCTCACGTTGATTCCTGTGACTCACCTCACAGGTTCAAATCCCCCATGAGCAATGTTCCCCAACCCAGCCCACCATTTTGCCCCTCACAAAGGCTACACCGCCTATTTGCCCCTTCTTGGGCTACCCCGCCCATTTACCCGCAAACCTACTCCATGCATTATTCCATCTAGGGACTACCCCACCTTGTCCCTCTTTCCAAACAGGCTACACTGCTACTTCACCCCGCATTATCCCTCTTGCCAAACAGGCTACACCGCTACTCCATGTTCCCTCCCTTTGCACCAATCTCCTCTCAGTTCGCCAACTCCAATAAGAGGACGTCACCATTACCTTTCCCGCCTTCGGCACCGAAGTTCATCTCACTTCCTCCTCTGGCTCTCATCTCACCACCTTTCGCATCTCAAACAATCTCTACCGCCTTCCCGCTCCTCGCTCACAACCCGCCCTTGCTGCCTTTCCCTCTCCGACTTGCTTGTGCCATCACATCATTAACCCTCTCATCCTCCACCATCACCGACTTTCCCATCCGAACAGTGCCGCCCTCCAACGCCTCACATCCAAGAACATGGTCGTCGGTCTCCCGCGTCTCCCACCTATTCCCACTCTCTCCACTCCCACTTGTTCCTCTTGCACCCTCGGCAAGCTCAAAGTCACCTCCCATCCTCCTCACCCCTCCGCTACACCTCTTGCATCCACAACCTCTACCCTTCCTGTATTCTTCCGGATGTTATTCCATGGGAGGCGTGGTTCGATAAGAAACGGACGTCTCCAATCTTCGCGTGTGGGGTTCTACGGCGTATGTGCTCCTCAAAAAGTACCAACGCTCACAGCAACACACCTCCAAGGTTGACCCACGCACCGGTCCTCACATGTTTGTGGACTTTGCTCCAAAGTCGACTGGCTACGTGTTCCTTGACCCCGCCACCGGACAAGAGATGCATAGCATTGATGTCGCCTTCGACGATACCCTCCCCTTCCTCCCGGCTACCTCTCACTCCACACCCGCAATTGAGTGGGCCCACTTCGATGTCCTCCCCTCTCCGCCGCCTCTCCCGACCCCATCCTCCACGACTCCTCCGAGCCCTTCTCCCACTTCCTCCCTTGCCGGTTCACCCCCTCCCCCTCCCTCTATCTCACATCCATCCTCCCCTCCTGAATTCCCCATTCTTCCTCCTTCCTCTCCTCCCGGCTCTCCTACTATGTCCGCGGTTGCTCCCCCTCCCCTTCCCCCTCCACCTCCCCCTCCCCCTTCCCCTCCCCCTCCTCCCCCTCCCCCTA
>SZWC01004358.1:116130-152604 GCA_023375785.1 Penium margaritaceum
TCCCTCCCCCTCCCCCTCCCACTCTGACTTCCCCTTGTGCACCCCTCCGGTTGGCCCCTTCTTCCTATTTCTCCATCATCCTTTGCGAGCTTCGTGGTCTTGGCCTCCTTCTCCCTTCATCCTCCTCTCCCTCACTCCCCTCCTCCTCCCCACCCATGTTTTTGCCTCGCCCTTCCATCTGCACTCGTCGCTTGTCCTGCCTTCAACCACCCCTCCCTCGCGGTGGTGACCTTGGTCTCCTTGAGGACCGTCGCAAAGAAGTCGTCTCCCTCACTACTTCCCGTGCTACCCTTTCTCATTGGCTTCACCACGGTCCATCTCCTCCCGATTTTCACCACCATTCATTCCCTGTCCTCTCTCCTCCGTCCACTCTTCTCCTCTCCGTCACCACTACTCCCTCCCCTCCCATCCCGGTTCCCGCCATCTATGATTAAGCTCTTGGTGTGCCTCATGCTGCAGAGTGGCACATTGCAATGGACAGTTAACTTGCCAACTTTCAGTCCATCGGGACCTACTTAGAGGTTTCTCGCCCTCCGACCACCATCGTGGTGAAGGGTATGTGGATCTACCGGGTCAAAGTCGCCCTTGGGAAGCCCGTCGAGTTCAAAGCCTAGTACGTTGCCAAGGGTTTTTCTCAATAGCATGGCGTTGAGTTCTTCGACACCTACTCTCCCACAGCCAAACTCACCACATTCCGCACCCTCCACATTGCCGCCGTATGCAACATGGAGCTCCACTCCATGGATGTCTCCGCCGCCTTCCTTCAAGGTGATCTTCATGAGACCACCTTTCTTGAACCTCCCAAAGTTCATCTCAGCACCCTCTCCGATGCCGTTTGGCGCCTTCATCGATCCGTCTATGACCTGAAACAATCACCCCGAGAGTGGTACTCCAAGCTCAGATCTTTTCTCATCTCTCTCAGATTCTACGCTGCCCAGTTCGACGCTAGTCTCTTCATCCGCACTTCCTCTTCCGGTTGCTTCCTTCTCGCATATGTTGACGATATGACACTTGCCTCTACTAACCTCGCCAAGCACGTTGCCCTAAAAGAAGCCCTCATGCAACAATTTACCATGAAGGGTGTCGGCGAGCTCACCCATTACTTGGGCATGGAGGTTCGACGGGACTACTCCAACCGCACGGTCACCCTCACTCAAGAAACGTACATCAACACCATCCTCCTCAGATTCGGACACCTCTAATCCAACGGCGTGACAACGCCTCTCTCCACAGAGCACGGCCTCACCGACCCCTCTTTCCCCACCACCACCCCCTCCTTGGACCCCTTTTCTAAGTTGGTTGGTTGTCTCATGTATGCAATGGTCTGCACCCGTCCTGACCTGGCCTACCCTCTTAGCGTCCTCTCTCGCTTTGTTGGACTAGGCCGCTTCTCCACCTACCACTGGCGTGCGGCCAAATGGATCCTCCGCTACCTCCACTCCACTAAAGCGTACGGCCTTACTCTTGGTGGATCCCCGTACATCTCTCTCGAGGATTTCACCGACTCTTCTTAGGCGGACGACCAAGCGGATCGCCATTCTACTCAAGGCTAGGATTTTTGCCTTGGTTCTAGTCTCATCAATAGGCGATCCACTCGATCTCCTTCGGAACTCTACGCTGGCACCATGGTGGTACGGGAGGCCACCTGGCTTCGCACCCTCCTCTGCGAGCTTGGCCATCCTTAGCCTCAGTCCCGCTTGTGGTGCGACAACGCCAGCACTATCGCCCTAACCAAGGATCTGGTGTTCCACGCACGTACCAAGCACATCAAACTTCAGAACTTCTACATCCGCGAGCAAGTGCAGGCTGGTCACCTGGACATCCGCCACATGTCCTCCGCGGCCAACTTGGCGGACATCTTCACCAAGGCCCTCTCCCACAAAGACCACCACCGCCTCCTTCCTCTCCTCGGCCTTCGCCCTCCTCACCTTCAAGGGGTGACATCATGAGCACCAAGATTCTAAGGGGTGTGTCAGTGAAATCTAAGACTCTTGTTTCGCACGTTGATTCCTGTGACTCACCTCAAAGTTTCAAATCCCCCCATGAGCAATGTTCCCTATCCCAGCCGACCATTTCACCCCTCACAAAGGCTACTCCGCCTACTTGCCCCTTCTTGGGCTACCCCGTCCATTTACCCCCAAACCTACTCCATGCATTATCCCATCTAGGGACCGCCCTACCTTGTCCCTCTCCCCAAACAAACTACACCGCTACTTCACCCAGCTTGAAATGCTAGGGGGCGGGTTGGGGCAGCAGCGTTGTTGATGCAGTGTGCGGGCTTCCACGCTCGTTGCTTAAGTCTACTGCCCCCTCAGTCTGCTGCTCTAGAGTCTAAGTCTTGAAGCTCTTGATTTGTTACTCAGAAATGCGCGCGCAAGTGTTAGCGCCAGAAAGCAGCTGAAAACTCAAAGTGACTGATTAGGAATGAAGAATAAGCAACGATGGGAGACCCTTCCAAGTTCTAGCTCCCCCCCACTAGTGTAGAACTTGTTACTCAGCTAACCAGCCAATCAGAAAATAGTCCTAGACCTATTTCTTGGCAGGTAGGGTTCTCTCGGTGAGCCCTTCTAGACGCCCGACAGCCCAAAACCCGGGCGTCGTCCGTTTTTCCTAAACACTGGACCATACCATAATACCGACACTGCGAACGCAGTTGTGTGGTCACGATCAGCTAGAAAAATAGCAGCAAGGAGTTACAGCTGCCCGAACCCGGGCGGTGCCTACGATAGTGAATGATGCCAAACAGGGCCACACAGCAAGAGACATGGACCCTAGGTGTAGCATGATGCTGCAGACGCAATGGCATGACCAGAAACAGCGATGGGTGCATGTAGACAACATCTGCAGTGGCAGTGGCCACCGGCGGCCTGACCGCCGAGGAGGCCCGCCGATGGAGCTGAGCATATCGTCGGAGGGAGAAGGCACCAGCGAACTGTGAGTAGACCTCAGTGTGCGTCGGCTCCACCGAACGACACTCTAGCAGCGTCGAGTCTCGTCGTCAGTCATCTGCACGCCGATGTACACAAGCCGGGAGGACACAACAGAGTACAATGAGAGATGCACGAAAACCAAAACTCCCTTATAGTCATAGGGAAGTAGTGCACATGTGCGGGCAGAGACACAGTCAACAACCAAACTCCCCCAGGTCATGCAGAGACGCAGGCAGGGACAAAGAGAGCCACTTACGGACGCACGCCAACTGAACTCATAGTCTTCTTGAACGAGTCGCGCTTCAATGCCTTGGTCAAGAAGTCAGCCAACTGTCGCGCTGTCTCAACCCACACGATATTGATGCTGCCGTCATGTACCAAAAAACGCACATAGTGATACTCAACGTTGGTGTGCTTTGTGCGTGTGTGATGCACGCCGTCATTGTCAGCGATGGCCATGGCACTCTCATTGTCACAATGCAACGTGATGGATGCGACAGACTGACGCAACTTGGACAACAGACGACACAACCACACACTCTCACACGCGCCTGAACCAAGGGCCACGTACTCAGCCTCAACAAGGCTACGTGTAATGCACCCCTGCTTGCCACTACGCCAGGACACAGCTATGCCACCAATCAGAAAGATCCAGCCTATGCGACTCTTACCGTCCGGACTACCGGCCCAGTCACTGTCGGTGTAGCCCACCGCGACAACAGACGGCTGGCGGCGGAACATGAGACCTCACTGAGGAGTCGAGACGACATAGCGTAGTACTCAGATCGCAGCCTCGAAGTGGAGGTGATGCGGCTCCTGAGAGAACTAGGCCAGGAGGTTGACAGCGAACGCGATGTCTGGACGCGTCATCGTCGCCGGGAACATCAGTGACCGAATGACTCGCACATACGTGGTCACGTCAACTGGCTCCCCCACAACAGCTGGCTCAGGACTCTTTAGCTTCATCTGGCCATCAGGTGACATGAGTGAAGATGCACTCGGCACGAGTGGCAGGTCCTCCGCAAAGTGGGTGGACAGAGTCTGCACATAGGCAGCCTGGTGGATGTGCAGGTCACCCTGGGAGTAATCATGCTCGAGCTCCATGTCCAGGAAGACTCGGGCAGATCCGAGATCCTTCATCTGGAAGGCAGCGTGCAACAAGTCCTTGACATGCTGGATGGCAGCCGTGTCTGGCAACGCGATGAGGAGATTGTCGACGTAAACCAGAAGAGAAACAAAATTCTGGCCTCGAGGACGGACAAACAGTGCGGGGTCAGTTGTGCTACGCTGGAGGCCACCGCAAAGGAGCGTGCTGCTGATCTCCTGATTCCAGCACCGAGGCGGCTGCTTCAGGCCATAGAGGGCCTTCCGTAGCCGCCAGACTCTCCCAGTGCCATCGTAGAAGCCTGGGGCATGTACCATGTAGAGCTCCTCACCCTCTAGTGAGCCATGGAGAAAAGTGTTCCTCACGTCCATCTGAACCATCCTCACCCATGCTGGGGAACCAGGTTGAATAGCGCCCGGCTAGTGGAGAAACGGCCAACAAGGGCAAAGATCTAAGCGTAATCGACCCCAGGGATTTGGACAAACCCAATGGCTGTGAGGCAGGCCTTGTACTTGTCGAAGGTCCTGTCGGGCTTCCACTTGCGCCGAAAGATCCAATTGGCACCGATGGCCTTCCGACCTGGAGGACGGTCGACGAGGTCATATACGTGGTGCTGTCGGATGGCAGCAAGCTCATCGGCACAGGCAGCATCATAGTGTGCAGCCCTAGAATTGGCTCATGCCTCTCGCAGGGTGGCTGGTCTGGGCGTGTTGTGGAGCAGACTGAGAGAGCATGTGCATCTCGAGCTCCAGGTGGAATGCACTCGAGCGCAGCCATGACAGCATATCGATGCTCATGATGAAGCATGGCGTAGCCCAGTGCGGAGCCCGGGTGAAGGTCTGCAATGATGGCCAAAGTGGTCAGGCCGAGGGCCTTGGTGCCAGGATCCCCACTCACGACCGTGGGAGTCGAGGAGACACGTGGAGCCAAGGGGGTCGAAGCACCATGGAGCGTGGTGCGACGGTACGCGCACTCACCGACGGCCTCGGTCGAAGGCTGTCGCATGGGCCACATGTGTAGCGTGGCAGGGCAGGAGGTGGCACTGAGCCCGACGGGCCAACGGAGGCGGACGGGACTGCTGGCTCGGAGGGGCCAGTGGATGCAAGTGGCGCTGTTGGCTCGAAGGGGCCAGTGGACGCGACTGGGACTACCGGCCCGGAGGGGCCAGTGGACGCGACTGGGACTACCGGCCCGGAGGGGCCAGTGGGCGTGACCGGGGCTGCCGGCCCGGAGGGGCCATTGGATGCGATTGGGGCTGCCGGCCCAGAGAAGCCAGTGGACGCGACTGCGAGTGCCGGCCCGGAGGGGCCAGTGGGCGCGACCGGGGCTGCTCGCCCGGAGGGGCCAGTGGACGCGACTCGGGCTGTCGGCCTAGAGGGGCCAGTTTTCGCGACAAGGGCTGCTCGCCCGGAAGGGCCAATGGGCATGACCAGGACTGCTGGCCTAGACGGGCCAGTGGACGCGACTGGGACTGGCAGCCCGGAGGGGCCAGTAGGCGCGACCGGGGCTGTTGGCTTGGAGGGGCGAGCGGATGCGACTAGGAATATCAGCGTACAAGGATTGAGGGATGTGTCACCCCGAAGAGGCAGGACGGATGACGGACTCGCCACTCCTCCACGCGACGGGATAGACACGGACGAGCCGGAGCGAATGAGGTCACGGGGAAATAGGTCCTAAAAAAAGAGGGCATCGTGGGACTCGATGATGCAGTGTTGGGATGGATCCCAGAAGCGCCAGGCCTTGGACTGACGAGAGACACCGAAGAAGGTGCAGGGACGTCCGCGGGGGGCGAGCTTGCCGCCCTGTTGCGAGGCGGGCAGCTACACACTGGCCACGCAGCCCCAGACGCGAGCCGGGTGGAGGTCAACGCGCTGACCGCACCAATGCTGGTACAGCGTGGACAAGCGGGGAAGGGGACCGTGGGGAATCTGATTCCAGACCTATGTCATGTAGGTCATGGCTTCAAAATAGAAGCCATCAGATAGACCAGAATCAATTCGCATGGTACGGACGGCATCGGCCATGGTGCGGTTCCAACGTTCGGAGACGCCGTTTTGGACGGGCGTGTAGGGCGTGGACGTCTTATGGTGGATAAAGCGGGAGGCAAGAAAGGTCGTGGTCTCAACCATGTACTCACCACCACGATCGGAGCGAAAGCGGCGAAGAGAGCGACCACACTTGTGCTCCGCAAGGACGAGCCAGTCCTGGATGGCTCGGGCGACATCGCTCTTCTGCCGAAGGCAAAAGACCCAGCGGTAGCGAGAATAGTCGTCAGTGAGGGTGAGGACATAACATCCATGCTCTCCGATGGACTCGGTGGGGAGAGGACCCATGACATCATAATGGACCAGATCGAGAGGGGCGAATGCACACAAGGAACACAAAGGGTACGTGTGTCAGGATGAGATCCGTGTGGATGCGGTCCTGACGTTGGTCTGATAGACTCTAGTGGTTCACGTCTTCTGTTTTGGGCGAATCTCAGACTGAGCGTGAGCTTTCTGGTCGCCTCACGCTATGTGAGCAGGAATTTAGAGACAGTCAGTTTGCGAAGGGAATAACGTCGTTTTGCGTTATGTTTTGAACATAGACATGGTCACAACATTTATAGGGATAGTCATGAGCTTTCCAACGCACCAAACCGCGCGCGATTCGGCCAAGCGTAGCTCAAGTTATGCTTGCCGAAGCGCAGGTCTCACCCACCACAGAAACGCCTAACGCCTCCATGGCGCGCACACGCCGTGGCGCCTTCCTTCACGTGCGAAACGCCTTTCCCAAGGCGCAGGTCCACTTGCACATGGTGTAGGGGTCTCCTGCACTGCTTCCACGCACCCTACCCACTTTTGGGTCGAGTTTGGTGATGGGGTGTGACGAGGTTCGAAACCTGTCCGCGGACCTGTAGTCAGAATTTTGACTAGGTCCCCGAGTAACAAAACGTACTACTGAGTTTCGGACGTCGAGCCAAGATTTTGGCTAAGTCCCTCAGTAACAACCCGCACTACTGGATCCGGTGGATGATCCACCTGATCAGGCGGATCATCCACCGGACGCCTCGGCAGGTTTATCGGAGCAATTTCTCCAGATGGTATTTTTGTTACTCAATCCGGTCGATTATCCACCGGAATTCGAGTCGCAGCCGGCTCCCAGAGTCGCTGCGCACACCCCAATTTTGGAAGGCCATATCTCCCTCGATACTTGTCCGATTCCGCCAAAACAACTTCCACCGGATTCAGCGACTCGTCAACTTTACGGGGCAATCCTTCATTTTAGGATCCGAGCATTTTTCGAGTTGCCAGATCCGCCGGAGCGGAGTTTTCACTTTCTGGCGGCTCGTCGGCGCCTCCCGGCGCCGCACTTGGGCATGCGGAGGGGCAAATTTTCAACATTCTCCCCCTTGCACCTGCCATGCCCGCTGCTCCAGGTTGCTCTTACTCATCTTCCGCTGCGCCCTCCAGCCCATCATAGCTGGTCATCCCAAGCCCGGCCACGCTCATCGCGTGCCGGTCCGCGGGTTGCGCTTTGGTCAAGCAATCCGCAAGCATGTTGTGTGTGCTGCAGTGCTGCAGCACCACCTGCCCCTTCTCGACCATGTCCCGTGCGTAGTGGTAACGCACGTCGATGTGCTTCGTCCTCCTGTGCTGCGTCGGGTTGTTGGTCAGCGAGATGGAGCCGGTGTTGTCCTCTTGCACCACCATTGGCTCCTGCTACGGCACGCCCAGCTCCCCCAGCAACCTGCGGAGCCACACCGCCTCCTTGACCGCCTCGGCCAGCACGATGTACTCCGCTTCCACTGTGGAGGTGGCGACGCAGTCCTACTTCCTGCTGCACCACGAGACCGCTGCACCAGCAAGGAAGAACACGTAGCCGGATGTGGACTTCCGCTTGTCCACATCGCCAGCGTAGTCTGCATCCGCGTAGCAGACCAGGCGCAAAGGGTCCCCCCGCCCTTTGTCGTCGAACCTCAGGCGCGCGTGCCGCGTCGCCTGCAGGTAGCGGAGGATGCGCTTGACCGCCTGCCAGTGTAGTGGCCCTGGATCGGCCACGTACCTGCTCACTTGGCCCACCGCGTAGGCCAGGTCCGGTCGAGTCGCCACCATGGCGTACATGAGGCTGCCCACCGCCGATTGGTAGGACACCCCTGCCATATCCTCCCGCTCTTCTTTTGTTTGCGGCGCCATTGCCGCACTTAGTTCACAGGTCGTGGAGACAGGTCTGCATACTGGTTTGCAGTCCTCCATGCCGTACCGCTTCAGCACCTCGGCCACGTATTTGGCCTGTCCTAGCTCAAGCGTGCGCGCTCTCCGGTTCCGCGTAATGCTCACCCCGAGGTAGAACTCCAGCTCCCCCATGTCCGACATCTGGAACCTGCTGCTCAGCTGCTCTTTCAGCTGCTGTAGGCTCGGCAGGTCTGAGGAGCACAAGATCAGATCGTCCACGTAGAGTGCGACAATCTGATGGAGCTTCTTGCTGCGCTGCACGTACACGCTGTGATGCGCCTCACTGCGCTTGAAGCCGATTTGTGCCATGAAGCTGTCCATCTGTTGGTACCAACATCAGGGCGATTGTTTTAGCCCGTACAAGGACTTCCGCAGCTTGAACACCTTGCCCTCCGGCGCCTCCACCCCCTCCGGCACCTCCATGTAGATTTCTTTGTCGATGATGCCGTTGAGGAAGGCCGTTTTTACATCCATTTGGTGGAGCTCCATGTCCTTCGCGGCTGCTACCGCAAGGATCGTCCGAATGCTTGTGAACTTGGCGACGGGGGCGAACGTCTCATCGTAGTGCTCGCCCTTACGCTGTGCGTACCCCTTCGCCACGAGCCGCGCCTTGTATTTATCCACCACACCCTCTTTTGTGAACTTGGTCTTGAAGACCCACTTGGAGCCGATGACCTTGGTGTCTTTCGGCCTGTCAACCAACTGCCACGTGTCGTTTTCAGCAATGGACGCCAACTCCGACTTGATGGCGGCATCCCACTGCTTCCCCTCGGGCCGCGCAAGCGCCTTTTGCACGGTTGTCGGTTCCGTTGATGCAGCCAGCATGCACCGCGTCATGCCGATCCATCGACTGGTGCCTGCGTCGAAACGCTTCCCCGCTTTCCGCTACCTCCCGCTGCGGCGCGGCCGTCTTGGCGGCGTCTCGTCGCTCTGCTGCGATCCTTCCGACTCAGCCCGCTCCGGTGAATCATCGACCGGACAGCTTCCCGAGGATCCCTCCCGCTCCGGTGAACCATCAACCGGACGGGCGGCTCGTCCGGAGTATTTTTCTCCGACGCCCAACGCGAACTCCACCGGGAGTGCGCGCTTCGGCACCCGCGGTGCCTCCTTCGACGGATCATTCCGCCGGATCTCCAGCCCAGCTGCATCGTCGTTGAAGTCCTCCGCGTCGGCTGCTGCTCTTGCTGCACCGCCGCGCTCCGACGCCGCATCATCGACCTCTGCGTCCGCCGGCTCCTCCTCGTAATCAAGGAGCTGGAACCACTCCCCCTGTTTTGGAGTGTTCCCGACGCTCATGTCGTTGCTGCTGCTGGTGAAGCTCTGCTGCTCGTCGAACTCGACGTCACAGCTGCGGATGATCTCTTGCGTGCGTGGGTCCCAGAGCCTGTACGCCTTTTGTGCACTCTCATAGCCGAGGAACAAGCACGGCTTTGCCTGCGGTTCCAGCTTGCTGTCGCGTCGTTGCGCCGCTTGCACCATCGCGTGCGCCTTGCACCCGAACACTTTCAGGTGCGCCACGTTTGGCTTGCGCCCGCTCCAAACCTCCTGCGGCGTCTTCCATCCGCCCTTACCCTTCAGCACCGCTATTGGGGTGAGGTTGATGGTGTAACTCGCTGTACGCACAGCCTCCGCCCAGAACCCTCACGGCAACCCCGCATCCACAAGCATGGTCCGCACCATGTTGAGCAGCGTCTGGTTCGCCCGCTCCGCCACTCCGTTGGACTGTGGTGAGTACGGCGTAGTGGGTTCCCACTTGATGCCCTGCTACTTCATCCACCCGCTGCAGCCCACGTACTCTCCGCCATTGTTGCTGCGTAGCGCTCTGACCTTCCGGCCAGTCTGCCTCTCCACCGCTTCGACGTACTCCTTCAGCCAGTCCAGGACCTCGCCTTTCCGCTTCATGAAGTACACGTAGAGCTTCCTGCTGCAGTCATCAATGAAGGTGACAAAGTATCTCAAGCCGTCGTTTGACGGCGTTTTGAACGGTCCGCACACGTCGCTGTGCACGACCTCCAGCAGGTCCTTTGCGCGAGCCTCATTCTCATTGAACGGCTTGCGCCGCGCCTTGCCCAAAATGCAAGGCTCGCACTTTTTGTGCGCTGCTGCATCTGCTGCCGCATCTGCACCGTCGATGACGAGGCCGTGCACCATGTCGCGCTTCGCCATCTCTTTAACGGTTGCGGGCGCCGAATGCCCCAACCATCGGTGCCAGAGCTCCAGATCAGCGCTTCCTCCCTTGGCCATGTTGACGACGCGCTCTTGCAAGTCTACTGCGTCTGATGCCGCTGGGACCACCTTGGTCTCCACGATGTAGAGACCGCCCTCGCGCTTCGCCTCCAGCACGACCTCGCCGTCGCCGTCGATGCGCACCACTGCGCCTTTCCTGCGGAAGAGCACCTCATACCCCTTGTCCGTCAAGCGGCTGACACTCAGGATGTCAGCCAGGCCGGGGACGTGCTGCACATCACGGATTGTGCACAACTCCCTCTTACCGCCCACCACGACTTCCACCTCCACGTCGCCTTGCCCGGCCGCCAGCTCGACTTTGTCGTTCGCGACCACCATCGACTTGGAGGACTTCTCGTAGGTGACGAACCCCACCTTCTCGACTTGGGTGTGCTCCTCGGCCCCGGAATCCAGGCACCGCCTGTTGGCCTTCTTGAGGAAGTGATTCTTGTTGCCATTGAGGAGCGACCTGCCCTTGCTGTTTTTGCCGCCGGTCTTCGCCTCCTCCGGGCACTCGCGGGCCCAATGGCCCTCCTTGCCGCAATTGCGGCACGCACCTTTCTTGGCGCCCTTCTTGCCGCCACCTCTTCCGCCACTTCCTTTGCCCCCGTTTCCACCACCACGCGTTTTGGTGACGAGGGCCGATGAGGAAGACGAGGACTCCCCGCAGCTCCGACGCTGCGCCTCGTTGCGGATGTACTCTGCGACCGCGCCATAGGTGAGCTTGTCCTCCGTCCATCCTCCGAGGACGGTGATGAGTTGGCCCCAACTGTCAGGTAGGGCCATGAGGAGGGCCATCGCCTACAGCTGCGTGTCATTCTTCCACCCCACGTCATTGCATTGCGAGGCAAGCGACTCGATCTGCTGCATGGCGGAGATGACATCATCTCCCTCCTCGATTCTCACCGTGAGGAGTCGCTTCATTGCGAAGATTTTGTTCGCCAGCGACTTGGATTGATGGATGGAGCAGAGTTTTTGCCAAGCTTTGGCTGCCAGCTTGCAGTCCTGGAAGTAGCCCCACTGCGACTCGGCCGTCCCGGACATGAGCAGCATAAGCGCCTCCGTGTTCTTCTTCTTGAAGGCCTGCTTCTCCGCGTCCGTAGCAGTCGCCTCTGTGAGCACCTCCTTTCCCAACATGACATCAAGCAGCCCCTTATGCGCGAGGTGCAACTCAAAGTGCCACCTCCATAGCCCAAACCCTGGGCTGCCCGCATACTTCTGGATGGGCTACGTCTCCTTCTGCGCCATCTGCGCAGCTGCTACTCCCACAGGTTCTCAGAACTTCACGGCGACGTCCAAGATGACGATCCCGTCCGCTGCGGAAGACGTGAACGTTGGAGGCTATCAGACCCGTGGGCCCATAATCCTTTGTCAAGATGAGATCCGCGTGGATGCGGTCCCGACGTTGGTCTGATAGACTCTAGTGGTTCACGTCTTCTGTTTTGGGCGAATCTGAGACTGAGCGTGAGCTTTCTGGTCGCCTCACGCTATGTGAGCAGGAATTTAGAGACAGTCAGTTTGCAAAGGGAATAACGTCGTTTTGCGTTATGTTTTGAACATAGACATGATCACAACATTTATAGGGCTAGTCATGAGCTTTCCAACGCACCAAACCGCGCGCGATTCGGCCAAGCGTAGCTCAAGTTATGCTTGCCGAAGCGCAGGTCTCACCCACCACAGAAACGCCTAACGCCTCCATGGCGCGCACACGCCGTGGCGCCTTCCTTCACGTGCGAAACGCCTTTCCCAAGGCGCAGGTCTACTTGCACGTGGTGTAGGGGTCTCCTGCACTTCCACACGCCCTACCCACTTTTGGGTCGATTTTGGTGATGGGGTGTGACGAGGTTCGAAACCTGTCCGCGGACCTATAGTCAGAATTTTGACTGTCCCCGAGTAACAAAACGTAGTACTGAGTTTCGGACGTCGAGCCAAGATTTTGGCTAAGCCCCTCAGTAACAACCCGCACTACTGGATCCGGTGGATGATCCACCTGATCAGGCGGATCATCCACCGGACGCCTCGGCAGGCCTATCGGAGCAATTTCTCCAGATGGTATTTTTGTTACTCAATCCGGTCGATTATCCACCGGAATTCGAGTCGCAGCCGGCTCCCAGAGTCGCTGCGCGCACCCCAATTTTGGAAGGCCATATCTCCCTCGATACTTGTCCGATTCCGGCGAAACAACTTCCACCGGATTCAGCGACTCGTCAACTTTACGGGGCAATCCTTCATTTTAGGATCCGAGCAATTGTCGAGTCGCCAGATCCGCCGGAGCGGAGTTTTCACTTTCTTGCGGCTCGTCGGCGCCTCCCGGCGCCGCACTTGGGCATGCGGAGGGGCAAATTTTCAACAACGTGGACCGGTGCATCTTGCCCTAGGCGCAATCAATGCACTCTGTGGGGCACGGGAGAGGGAAAGTCTCCGGGTCAAGGCCCTTGGCCGGCTGGGTGCGGAGCATGCTATTTATGACAGCAGAGTGGGCGTGGCAAAGGCAGTGGTGCAAGAGGCGGGTGTGCTGAGGAGAGAGCGTGCTGGTGATAAACACATGGCCTGTGGCAGCTGACGGGGAGGGGATGGATGGAGAGGAGGACAGACGAGGGACATACCACAGGGTGCCACAGGCGGTGGCGTGCAGTACGACGAGACCGGACGGACGCAACGAAACAGTGCCAATACCACAGGAGTGCACAATGTCCATGCACATGCGGTCAAGCGCAGTGACAGACAGAAAGTTGAGCTCGAGACCTGGGACGAAGAGGACATCAGTGAGAAAGACATCATTGGCAGGATCACAGAAACGAACGATGCCAACACCACGGACAGGCAACACCTGTCCGGAGCCCGTCCGTATTGCGGAAACATCGCCAACGGGACCGAGCATACGAAAGGCCTCACGAGAGGCCGTCATGTGACGCATGGCCCCGGAGTCGATGATTCAGGTCTTAGCAGGGTCCTGGACCGGGGTCCCCAGTTCGCTAACGATTAGATGACAACAAGCAAGAGACATGGACGCAGTGGAAGGGGACGCGAACCGAGACTGCCAGTCATCAAGCCAAGCAACGTCGTCGTGAAAGGGAGGAGAGGAGACCACGGGAGACGACGAGACAGACAAGGATACGGGACACGAACGCACCTTAGTCTCAGTTATATAGGGCTGGGCAGGGGAGCAGGAGGTGACGCAACTCGCACTTCCCTAAGGGGGGAGGGCGAGGCAGACCGAGCTGGAGCGCGATGAACTGCTCCAGCTGACGCTCACGGGAGGATGGCCCGGGAGTGTAAACTGAGTGCAGAGTGATGGCACCGGAGCCCGGGTAGGAGGAGGACTGTACTGAGGAAGGAAACGGAGGCGCCGACGGCTACGGATGGTGCTGCGACGGCGCTCATGTCCGCTGAACTGGAGGAACTGTTGGAGTAGTGGACCTGCTCGACGAGGCCGAGGCGTCAAGGCCGGCGACCGCAACGGCGGTAGAGGCGAGACGACGCTCCCACAGGTGACGTATGGTGGCGATCACGCGCGCCTCCTCTTTCGGTACAGGGCACGTGNAGCCCGGGTAGGAGGAGGACTGTACTGAGGAAGGAAACGGGGGCGCCGACGGCTACGGATGGTGCTGCGACGGCGCTCATGTCCGCTGAACTGGAGGAACTGTTGGAGTAGTGGACCTGCTCGACGAGGCCGAGGCGTCAAGGCCGGCGACCGCAACGGCGGTAGAGGCGAGACGACGCTCCCACAGGTGACGTATGGTGGCGATCACGCGCGCCTCCTCTTTCGGTACAGGGCACGTGTACCACCCGTGCCCGGGCTGGCCACAGTTGTCGCAGACCGAGCTGCCACCGCTGGACCCGATCGACGGCTGCAGCTGCTACTGCTAATCCTTGCCTTTCTTGTTTCGACGCTTCTTCTTCCATGACGACGATGAGGTAGCTGCAGCCGGGGAGGTAACGGCCACGGAGGCAACGGTAGGGGAGGCGAGAGCCTCCGTGCGTTAGAGTCGGGACTCCAGACGAGCTTCCTCAATCCGGAGGAAGAGCTCGTATGCCCAAGGCATGATGGTGCCCTGGGCCGCCATGGTGGAGAGGACGTCCTGAGAGTAGTGCACGAAGACATCCACGTATGCATCGGTGGCACCGTCCTTGATGGTGAGGAGCGTGCCTAGAGGGGGTGGGGCAGAGGTACCGAGGCGACGAAGGATTTCCTCCGTCCACTACAAGTAGGCGCTGACCATCTCGGTCTCCCCCATGTGTAGGGAGTTGAACTCCCGCAGCAGACAGTTGGTCTCAGCCTCTCTGGACAGGCGATGGGGACGAGTCAGGACGTGCCACACGGTTGTACGGTCGGGGGTGGTGCCAGCGGTGAAGTCGTTGAGGAAGGGCTCTAGGGCCAAGCGGGAAGCCGGAGGGGCGACTAGGACTAGAGCACGTACGGCGCGACCAGCGTCATAGAACTGGTCGGCCAGGGTGGGGTCATACGAGAGGGTGTAGTGTGCCCATAGGCCCTTACCCTACGCCCAGATCCGGAAGCTCAGCTCCTAGCTCCAGAACTGCTCGCCGGCCTGAATCGGCGGCGGCGGCGTCTCAAAGCCCTTCTGCCTGCGGCCGGCGCCCAGAGTGGGGCCAAGGAAGGAGGTCACCATCTGCCCCTGGTGCTGAGTCTACTACTGCGCCAGGTAATGTGTGGCAGCAGACACAAGTGGACTGGCATGCCCTGGAGGGATGAATGGTGGCAGCGCACTGGTGACAGTCTGGGAGACCAATGGCTGTAGCGCTACGAGCTGTTGCATCAAGGCGGCAAGCTGTTGCTGAAGAGCAGCCAGGGGGTCAGGGTTGCCGTCCAAAATGCAAGAGGGCTGCTGTTGCTGCCCCTGCTGCCGCCGCCACTGCTGCTCCTACTGCTGCTGCTGTTGCAGCCGCTACAAGAAAGGGGGACAGGGGGTCTCCCCAACAGAGGACCCCTCCCCACTAGGGCTGTTAGCCATGGTTTGGTGCCCCTTGGTTGTTTTTTTTGTTGCTGATGTCAACAGTGACGTCAGCGTTGGGTGACTGACGTCAGCAGCTGCCGCCGCATTGTCTGCGTGGCTACTACTGGACCCCTCCCACCCTTTGGTTTCCTTCCCCCTCCCTTTTTGTTGATGACGTCAGCAGCGACGTTAGTAGTGACTTCAGCAGCGGGATGCTGATGTCAACAGCGACGGTTGTTGGGGCCGCTACTGTAGCAGCTGCTGCTGCTATTGTTGCTGTAGCTACTACTACTATTGCTTCTACTACTGTTGCTGCTGCTGTTACTGCTGCTGGTGCAGCTCCTGTTGCTACTACTGCTGCTACTCATGCTGTTGCTGCAGTTGTAATTGTTGTTGCTGCTGCTGCTGACGCCGGCTGCTTTGGTTGATGTGGCTGCTGTAGCAGCTTTGGCAGCTACCGTAGCCGCGACAGAGTAGCTAGTGAGGTGGGCGATTTTTTTTTCTGTTTTTTCCCTTTCGTCTATCACAGCGGACTTTGCTACTCACTATGGGCAGTGGGCAGCAAGCCCGCTTCTCGCTGCGAGCAGCGGGCTCGCTACCCACAGCCCGTCGCTCACGACGAGCTGTGAGCTGCGAGCAACAGCAGCCGCTACTAGCTGCCGGCGGCAGCTGCTCGCAGCTACTACTAGAACTTGCTATTGTTGCGGCTTGTTGCTATGGCTGCTATAGCCTGCTGCTACTGTTGCTGGCTGTTGCAACTGCTGCTGTTGCTACTTGCTGCCGTTGCCGCTACTGTTGTGGGTTGCTGTTGCCGCGGACTGCTGCGAGCTACTGCCGTTGCCCGCTGCTGCTGCTGCACGCAGCTACTGCTGGCTGTTGCTGCCACTGTTTGCTACCATTGCCCGTGGCTGCTACTGCTAAAGACTGTTGGTGCTGCTTGCGAGTGCCAGTTACTACACCTGGGTGACGTTGCAGTGTGTGCCGTCGCTCGTAGGTGTCAGACACGGCTTGCCGCTTACCTCCTCGTGTCACGCGTGGGGGTCAGTGATGGTGAAACATTTCGGCAACATTTCCCCTGGCCCAGTGGCCGTGGGAAAATTCTGACGCCGCCACCAGGCGGGTCAATGCTGCCGGAAAAAATCCGACAGCATTTCCCCTGTACTGGCGCGTATGGGGTCCGCCAGCATTGTCTGGCACATGTACGCCAATCTTGTGCTCCTGCTCCTACGCTCTAACTCTGATACCAAGCTTGAAATGCTAGGCGAAAGGTTGGGGCAGCAACGTTGTTGATACAGCGTGCGGGCTTCCACGCTCGTTGCTTACGTCTTCTGCCCCCTCAAACTGCTGCTCTAGAGTCTAAGTCTGGAAGCTTTGGATTGTTACTCAGAAACGCGCGCGCCGATGTTAACGCTAGAAAGCAGCTGAAAACTGAAAGTGATTGATTAGGAATGAACAATAAGAAACAATGGGAGACCCCTCCAAGTTCTAACTCCCCCCCACTAGTGTAGAACTTGTTACTCAGTCAACCAGCCAATCAGGAAATAGTCCTAGACCTATTTTCTGGCAGGCATGGTTTTCTCAGTGAGCCCTGCGAGACGCTCGACAGCCCAAAACCCGGGCGTCGTCCGTTTTGCCTGAAAACTGGACCAAACCACAATAACGACATTGCGAACGCAGTCTTACGGTCAGAATTAGCTAAAAAAATAGCAGCAAGGAGTTACGGCTGCCCAAGTCTGGGCGGTGCATACGACAGTCAGTGATGCCAAACAGGGCCACACAGCAAGAGACATGGACCCTAGGTGCAGCATGATGCTGCAGATGCAATGGCATGACCAGAAACAACGCTGGGTGCATGTAGACAGCATGTGCAGTGGCAGTGACCGCCGGCGGCCCGCCCGCCAAGGAGGCCCGCCGATGGAGCTGAGCGCATCGCCGGAGGGAGGAGGCTCCAGCGAACTGTGAGTAGACCTCAATGTACGTCGGCTCCTCCGAACGACACTCCAGCAGCATCGAGTCTTGCCGTCAGTCATCTGTACGCCGATGTACACAAGCTGGGAGGATACAATAGAATACAATGAGAGATCCACAAAAACCAATACACCCCGCATTATCCTTTCCCCAAATCTGGGCAACCTCACCTTCCCATCACCTCACCTCCCCACGGCCTCACCTTCCCACCACCTCACCTTCCCACCACATCACCTTCCCACCACCTAGTTGGTTTTCGCGCATCTCTCATTGTACTCTGTTGTGTCCTCCCGGCTTGTGTACATCGGCGTGTATATGACTGACGGTGAGACTTGACGCTGCTGGAGTGTCGCTCGGTGGAGCCGACGCGCGCTGAGGTCCACGCACCGTTTGCTGGAGCCGCCTCCCTCCGGCGATGCGCTCAGCTCCATCGGCAGGCCTCCTCAGCGGTCGGGCCGCCGGCGGTCACCGCCACTACAGATGTTGTTTCCATGCACCCAGCTCTGCTTCTCGTTGTGGCATTGCGTCACTATCGTCATGCTGTGCCTAGGGTCCATGTCTCCTGCCGTGTGGCCCTGTTTGGCTTCACTGACTGTCATAGGCACTGCCCGGGTTTGGGCAGCCATAACTCTTTGCTGCTATTTTTCTAGCCAATTCTGACCGTACGACTGCGTTCGCAGCGTTGGTATGGTCCAGTTTTAAGGCAAAACGGACGACGCCCGGGTTTTGGGCTGTCAGGCGTCTGGCATGGCTCACCGAGAAAACCGTGCCTGCCAGAAAATATGTCTAGGACTATTTTCTGAATGGCTGGTTAGCTGAGTAACAAGTTATACACTAGTGGGGGGGGGCTAGAACTTGGAGGGGTCTCCCATTGTTGCTCATTCTTCATTGTTAATCAGTTACTTTCAGTTTCCAGCTGCTTTCTGGCGCTAACACTGGCGCGCGCACTTCTACGTAACAAACCCCGAGCTTCCAGACTTAGTCTCTAGAGCAGCAGACTGCGAGGGCAGCAGACTTTAGCAACGAGCGTGGAAGCCCGTACGCTGCATCAACAACGCTGCTGCTCCAACCTGCTGCCTAGTATTTTTGTCTTGGTATCAGAGCCAGAGCGTAGCAGCAGCAGCAGAAGATTGACGAACAGGTGCCAGACAACGCCGGTGGACCCCCATACGCGCCAGTGCAGGGGAAATGCTTCCGGATTTTTTCCGGCAGCATTGACCCGCCTGGTGGCGGCGCCATTATTTTTCCCACGGCCACTGGGCCAGGGGAAATGCTGCCGGATTTTTTCGGTAGCATTGACCCCCACGCTTGACGCGAGGAGGTGAGCGGCAGGCCACGTCAGGCGCTCCCTGGCGACGACGCACGCGGCGACGTCCTCCAGGTGTGACTGACAGCAGCAGCCAACAGCAGCAGTAGTAGCAACAGCTTGCCGCGGCAGCAAGCAGCTGCAGCAGCAGCCAGCAATAGCAGCACACAGAAGCAGCGAGTTGCGACGGCAGCTCGCAGCAGCTCTCAGCAGTAGTAGCCCACAGTAGCAGCAGCAACAGTAGCGAGCAGCAGCCGACAGTAGCAGCACCTCGCAGCAGCAGCAGCCGGCGGCAGTAGCAGTAGCAGTAGTGGCTATAACGACAGCCGCAACAGCAGCAGCCGCAACTCGCAGCCCGCTACTCGCTGCGAGCAGCGAGCTGCTGGCAGCGAGCTGCTGGCATCGAGCTGCTGGCATCGAGCTCGCTGCTCGCAGTGAGCAGGGAGCATCGAGCAACGAGCTTGCTGCTCGTGGCTTGTCGCTCGGAGCGAGCAGTGAGCTTGCAAAGACAAGTAAGAGGGAAAAAAGGGGTTCCCCGCAGTAGCAGTAGCAATAGCAGCAGCAACAGCAGCAGCAGCAGTAGTAGCAGTAGCAGCAACAAAAACAACAATAGTAGCAACAGTAGTAGCAGCAGTAGCAACAACAGCGGCTGTAGTCCCACAACAGTGGCTACATCAACCGCTGCTGACGTCAGCGG
This sequence comes from Penium margaritaceum, assembly GCA_023375785.1. Classification (NCBI taxonomy): domain Eukaryota; kingdom Viridiplantae; phylum Streptophyta; class Zygnematophyceae; order Desmidiales; family Peniaceae; genus Penium; species Penium margaritaceum. Next base: position 135,532 of record SZWC01004358.1, read on the forward strand.
TCGTCCGCTGACATCACTGATGATGTCACTGCTGACGTCATCAACAACAAAGAAAAAACAAAAGGGGGCACTAGTGTCAGAAGAATTTAAGCACACGACCAGTAGTAGCAGAAGCAGGTAGAAGCATTGGAAACATGCATGAGTACGTCAGCAAGGTGACAAAAGCGAGAGAGGTCCCAAGAAGTTAATTGCAGGGCTTGGGAAGAGTTTTAAGGTGTTGAGGAGTTGAGGTAGACGAGTTGCTGAGAGGAAGCGGAGTGAGATGAGTGATGACTGACTGAGAGAGAATTGAGCGAAGGAGCGAGAGTGACGGAGCGAAGGGCCGAGAGCTGAGAGAGGCTGGCGAAGGCAAGATGTGCGAGGTGTAAGCACAAAGAGGACACGGCGGCGAAGCCGCGGAACCGAAGGGAACAGGATGGGCAGAACTGTTCTGGTTAACTCAAGGGAATCAACATCCTCGGTATAAAAGGTCAGAACAGGACAAGAATGCTAACTAACGGCTTCTTTCCGCTAGCCGGACGCGAGTGACAAGTGTCACTGTATTAGGGGATAACTTGACAGTGAGGTCCGAAGGGTCAGGTGACCAGAGACCCGTTCGTCAAGGTGGTTCAGTGGTCGGACCTGAACCATTATTCTGAAGAGGATTCTCGGACCATAGACTTGCACAGAGTCAGTTTCGTGAGAATATTCTGACACCCCCCTTGAAACTGGCGCACTGCATGTTTTGTGGTCTGAGAAGTGAGGTAGAAGCAGTTCCACCATTCTTGTATCAGCGACGTGAGGATGCAGGTGGAGATGGAGGACTGGGTAGGAGGTGGAGGGGTGGCATGTCTGGGATCTCAGGGAGATCTTCCACGGTGATCCTCTCTGGCTGATTTGTTCTCCATCGATTTCCTCGTTGTCGTCTGCATTCTTGGCGTATGTCGCTCATGAGACTGGAGATGTCGCTTGAGCATGGGTCATAGGCCTGAAGAATAGAGTGAAATGGACGGTCGGTGGTGAGGTACAGGATGACCAGGGCTTGATATTCGGCGAAGAAGTAGTCACTCCAGTATTGCCAAATGTTGAGAGTGGAAAAGTCAACGTGGAAGTAGTCTCGTTCTTTGCTGAAGATGTCCCAGAGTTCAAGGCTACTAAAGCTCACATCTGCATGCAGTTCCCTTACAGCAAGCCATTCATCATGGTTGACTTCGCCTGCATCATTGAAGTGTAGAATGGGGATTCTGTGAGCGAGTTCGACAATTCCTTGCTTGATCGGTTTGCCATGTCTCCACCAGAGGCACCGTTGTTGAGTGCCTGAGCTTTCCTTGGTCGCCATTTGAGAGTTTCTGGATGATTGGTCACAGGTAGAGATCAGATTCTTGCCAGATGCAGCACTTGTGTACTGAGACTTGGACGCAGATGGTCAGGCAGTTTGATTGGTTGAGATCTTTTTGAGGAGAGTGGAGAATGAGTGAAGAATGACGGTGGGGAAATCCTGAAGGTGGGAATGGGAGCAGAGGCAGGACCACTTGCGCTGTTTGATACTTTCGGCGTGGGTGCGGCTTGTCACGGAGTGGGCGATGCGACCGAGTGGATTCGTGTGCCGAGCACAGGATGATGCGGAAGGCGGAGGAGTGATCGATGATTTGAGTGGGCGCAGGGGCGAGCCGCGTGCGCTACGGAGGTTTTCGGTGTGGGCGCAGGTCGTCACGGAAACGGCAAAACGACCGGGCGAATCCTTGTGCCGAGCGGAAGAACGATGAGGAGATGGCTGATGGCTGAGTGGGCGCAGGGACGAGACCGCGTGCGCTGCTTTAGATAGGGGAGTAGAATGCGGCAAGGGGAAGGCAGGAGCCGACGCGCCACGAGAAATCTGTTGTCGGCGTAGGAGCAGGCTGTTGCGAAGCTGGCAGCTAGCTCGTATAGATCTTTGTGCTGGCGATAGATGCTAATGATGCGGAGGCTGAGGCTGAAGATGATGACGGAGTGGGCGCAGGGGCGAGCCGGGTGCGCTACGGCGGTTTTTTGGCATGGACGCAGGTCGTTGCGGAAATGGCGATACGACCGGGCACGGTCATTCTTTTACTCGGCACGGTCGTTGCTCGACCGTGCCGAGCAAAAGAACGATGTGAAGAAATGAGGAGGTGGCTGATGGCTGAGTGGGCGCAGGGGCGAGCCGGGTGCGCTACGGCGGTTTTTTGGCATGGACGCAGGTCGTTGCGGAAATGGCGATACGACCGGGCACGGTCATTCTTTTACTCGGCACGGTCGTTGCTCGACCGTGCCGAGCAAAAGAACGATGTGAAGAAATGAGGAGGTGGCTGATGGCTGAGTGGGCGCAGGGGCGAAACCACGTGCGCTGCAAAATGATGAAGAGAAGCTGATGTGGAGGCTGAATGGATGACAAAGAATGAATTGAAGAATAGAGAGGAGACAGATGAAGTTGGTGAGGGCGACTCGGAGGAGGCAGAAGGAGGAAGATGGTGAATGACGCGATGGAGATGGCGATGATGCGGAGAAGAATGATGGCTGATGACTATGATAGAGAAGGAGGGTAGAGAACGCGGTGGAGAGGTAGGAGGCAGCGCAACAGGGAGCAAGAGTGAGACAACCACTTCCTCTTCTTTCAGGAGAGTGACGGCTTGTTCCCCAGTTGGCCCTCGACGGGCAAGAAGACTGGCGGTGTCCGATATCCTGTCAGCTGGAGGGGATTGGTTGTAGCAGAAAGAGTCATACGGCGGGCAGAAACACTGGTCCGCTGATGTCAGGAGAGTGACGGCTTGTTCCCCAATTGGCTCACAATGGGAGCAGGGAGACTGGTGGTGTCCGATATCCCAACGGTGGCAGTTCAATCTGCTGCTGCTGACTTAGTGAGAAGATGATGCGAGGAAGCGGCTCGGGATAATGGATGCGGGTGGATCAACGATGATGGGATAGAGGTGGCAGATACAATGGAGAGCGAGAGGAGGACAGAGGTGCTCGCGGAAACCAAGGAGGTGAGGGGTTATGGATGGCAGAATGGCAGGAAGCTTCTGGGTAGTTGATGACAGATCGCGGCTCGGGAGCTTCTTGAAGCTGTTGTGAACGTCGAGTCATCAACAGTTGGCCACAAGCGCGGAATGGGCACAAGGCTTTCTCAAGATGACACAACGTTTTCTTCAGCGCGAGGAATTCTCCAAGCGATACTGCTGATGTCAGCTGTTGGTGAAGCAGAAAGGCACAAGGCGATGGTAGCGGCAGCAGAGGGAATGCGGGCTAAGGTGATGGAGTGAGGATGGCAGAGTGATGATGGGGCTACGGGACACCAGGTGATGTTGCCTGATGCTCTGATACCATGTCAAGAGAATGTAAGCACACGACCGGTAGTTGCAGAAGCAGGCAGAAGCATTGGAATCATGCATGAGTACGTCAGCAAGGTGACGAAAGTGAGAGAGGTCCCAAGAAGTTAATCGCAGGGCTTGGGAAGAGTTTTAAGGAATTGAGGAGTTGAGGTAGACGAGTTGCTGAGAGGAAGCGGAGTGAGATGAGTGATGACTGACTGAGAGAGAACTGAGCGAAGGAGCGAGAGTGACGGAGTGAAGGGCCGAGAGCTGAGAGAGGCTGGCAAAGGCAAGATGTGCAAGGTGTAAGCACAAAGAGGACACGGCGGCAAAGCCGCAGAACCGAAGGGAACAGGATGGGCAGAACTGTTCTGGTTAACTCGAGGGAATGAACATCCTCGGTATAAAAGGTCAGAACAGGACAAGAATACTAACTAACGGCTTCTTTACGCTAGCCGGACGCGAGTGACAGGTGTCACTTTATTAGGGGATAACTTGACAGTGAGGTCCGAAGGGTCAGGTGACCAGAGACCCGTTCGTCAAGGTGGTTTAGTGGTCGGACCTGAACCATTATTCTGAAGAGGATTCTTGGACCATAGACTTGCACGGAGTCAGTTTCATGAGAATATTCTGAGAACTAGCACTCCTAAAAAAAAGGGGGGGCAGTTGCACTCCTCTGTTGAAGTCAGTCATCCTAGTCTGACGTCACTGCTGACATCAGCAGCACTGAACAAAAAAAAAATAGCAAAAAAAAGGGGAAGAGAGGTACCATAAAGCACCATGACTAACAGCCCCTCTGAGGAGGGGTCCTCCTCTGTTGGAGGGACCCCCAGCCCCCTTTTCCTACAGTAGCTGCAGCAGCTACAACAGCAGCAACAGCAACAGTAGTAGTAGTAGTAGCAACAGTAGTAGTAGCAACAGCAGCAGCAGCAGCAGCAGTAGCAACCCTCTGCCGTCGCTGGTGGCAACCCTGACCCCTTGGCTGCTCTTGAGCAACAGCTCGCCGCATTGATGCAGCAGCTCGCAGCGCTACAATCATTGGCCTCCCAGTCAGCCACCAGTCTGCTGCCACCATTCATCCCTCCCGGGCACTCCAGCTCCGATGTGTCTGCTGCTACGTATTACCTGGCACAGCAGCAGACTCAACGCCAGCGGCAGACGGTGACCTCCGTCCTTCGCCCCACTCTGGGTGCCAACCGCAGGCAGAAGGACTTTGAGACGCCGCCCCCGCCACTTCAGGCCGGCGAGCAGTTCCGAAGCTGGGAGCTCAGCTTCCGGATCTGGGCACAGGGTGAGGGCATACCACACCCTCCCTTATGACCCCACCCAGACCGACCAGTTGTATGACGCTGGTCGCGCCGTCCGTGCCCTAGTCCCGGTCGCCCCTCAAGCCTCCCGCCTGGCCCTCGAGCCTTTCCTCTGTGACTTCACCGTTGGTGCCACCACAGACCCTGTAGCCGCGTGGCACGTCCTCACCCGGCCCCATCGCCTGTCCAACGACGCCGATACCAGCCGCCTGCTCCGGGAGTTCAACTCCCTGCACATGGAGGAGACCGAGACGGTCACAACCTACTGGCAGCGGGCAGAGGACATCCTTCATCATCTCAGCACATCTGCCCCACCCCCTCTGGCCGCGCTCCTTACAGTCAAGCGCGGCGCCACCAGCGCGTACGTAGACGTCTTCGTGCACTACCCCCAGGAAGTCCTCTCCACCCTGGCGGCCCAGGGCACCCTCATGCCTTGGGCATACGAGCTCTTCCTCCGCATTGAGGAAGCTCGTCTGGAGTCCCAGCTCCAGCGCACGGAGGCTCTTGCATCCCCTGCCGTTCCCACCCCTGTCGTGGCCGTCGCTTCCCCCGCCGAAACTACCTCATCGTCTTTGGGGAAGAAGAATAAAAGCTAGAACAAGAAAGGTAAGGTTCCATCGCAACAGCAGCAGCAAAAACCGTCGATCGGGTCCAGAGGTGGTAGCTCGGTCTACCACAACGGTGGCCAGCCCGGGCATGGATGGTACACATGCCCTCTCCCGACGGACAAGGCGTGCGTCATTGCCACAATGCAACGCCAACGGGAGCGCCGTCTTGCCTCTGCCACCATCGCTGCCGTCGGCCCTGACACCTCGACCTCATCCAGCTCCTCCGCCACTCTGACAGCTCCGCAAGTCCAGCAAACACTCGCGCCACAACAGTACTACCCACAGCCGTCGACGCCTCCGCTGCCGTCATCGGCGTTCTCTCCCTTACCCGGGCTCCGGTGCCGTCACTCTGCACTTGGCCTACACGCCCGGATCGTCTTCCCGTGAGCATCAGCTGGAGCAGTTCATTCGTGCTCCAGCTCGGCCTGACACACCCTCCTCCCCAGGGAAGTACGAATTGCATCACCTCCTGCTCTCCTGCCCAGCCTTGCATGACTGAGACTGAACTACGGTCGTGTTCTGTTTCCTCGTCTGTCTCGTTGTCTCCCATGGTCTCCTCGACCCCCTCCTATGACGACGTTGTGTGGCTTGACGATTGGCAGTCTCGGTTCGCGCCTCCTTCCACCGCGTCCGCGTCCCTTGCTTGTTGCCATGTGACCGTTAGCGATCTGGCCACCCCGGTCCAGGACCCCGCTGAGACTTGGATCATCGACTCCGGGGCCACGCATCACATGACGGCCTCTCGTGAGGCTTTCAGTATGCTCGGTCCTGTCGGCGATGTCTCCGGTGTCCGGACGGGCTCCGGACAGGTGTTGCCTATCCGTGGTGTTGGCGTCATTCATTTCCGTGGTCCTGCCGGTGATGTCTTTCTGACCGATGTCCTCTTCGTCCCTGGTCTTGAGCTCAGCCTCTTGTCCATCACTGCCCTTGACCGCATGAGCATGGACGTTGTGCACTCGCGTGGTGTTGACACTGTGTCGTTGCATCCGTGAAGTCTCGTCGTACTGCAGGCCACCGCCCGTGGTAACCTATGGCATGTCCCTCGTCTCTCCTCCTCCCATTCTGTCTCCTCCCCGTCGGTCGCCACAGGCCATGTGTTTTTCACCAGCACGCTTTCCCCTTCGCACACTCGTCTCTTGCACCACCAACTTTGCCACGTCCACTCTGCCGCCGTAGACAGAATGCTCTGCACCCAGCCGGCCAAGGGCCTTGACCCGGAGACTTTCCCCCTCCCGTGCTCCACTGAGTGCATTGATTGCGCTCAGGGGAAGATGCACCGGTCCACGTACCCTTTCTCTTCCTCCCGTGCGTCCGTCCCTCTTGACCTGGTCCACTCGGACGTCATGGGCCCTCTCCCCACCGAGTCCATTAGTGAGCACGGCCGCTATGTGTCACCCTCACTGACAACTACTCTCGTTACCGCTGGGTCTTCTGCCTTCTGCAGATGAGCGATGTCGCCCGAGCCATCCAGGACTGGCCTGTTCTTACGGAGCACGAGTGTGGCCGCTCTCTTCGCCGCTTTCACTCCAATCGCGGTGGTGAGTACTTGGGTGAGGCCACTACCTTTCTCGCCTCACGCGGGATCCACCATGAGACATCCGCGCCCTACACACCCGCCTAAAACGATGTCTCTGAACGATGGAACCGTACCATGGCCGACGCCGTCCGCACGATGCGGGTCGAGTCCGGTCTCTCCGATGGCTTCTACTTTGAAGCCATGGCCTACATGACCTGGGTTTGGAACCGGATTCCCCACGGTCCCCTTCCCCGCCAGTCCACCCCGTACCAACATTGGTGCGGTCAGCGAGCTGACCTCTGTCCGGCTCGTGTCTGGGGCTGCGTGGCCATTGTGTGGCTGCTCGTCCCGTAGCAGGGCGGCAAGCTCGCCCCCCGTGGACGTCCCTGCACCTTCCTCGGTATCTCTCGTCGGTCCAAGGCCTGGCGCTTCTGGGATCTCTCCCGACACTGCATCGTCGAGTCCCTGGATGCCCTATTCTTCAAAAACCTGTTTCCTCGTGACCTCATTTGCTCCGGCTCGTCCGTGTCTATCGCGTCGCGGGGGGAGTAGTGAGTCCGTCCTCCGCCCTGCCGCTTCCGGGTGACACATCACTCTGTCCCTCTCAGCCGGCAGCCCCTGTCGTGCCCACTAGTCTCTCTGAGCCGGAAGCCCCAGTCGCGTCTGCTGGTCCCTCCGAGCCAACAACCCCAGTCGTGTCCGCTGGTCCCTCCGGGCCGGCAGCCCCAGTCGTGTCCGCTGGTCCCTCCAGGCTGGCAGCCCCAGACGCGTCCGCTGGTCCCTCCGGGCCGGTAGCCCCAGTCGTCTGCGCTGGTCCCTCTGGGCCGGTAGCCCCAGACGCGTCCGCTGGTCCCTTCGGGCCGGCAGCCCCAGACGCGTCAGCTGGTCCCTCTGGACCGGCACACCCAATCGCGTCCGCTGGTCCCTCTGGGCCGACAACCCCAATCGCTTCCTTCAGTCCCTCCGGGCCGGCAGCCCCGGTCGCGTCCGCTGGTCCCTCCGGACCGGCAGCCCCAGTTGCGTATGCTGGCCCTTCCGAGCCAGCAACTTCAGTGCCGTCCACTGGCCCCTCCGGGCCAGCAGCTCCAGTCGCGTCCGCTAGCCCAGCTACCCCGGTTGCATCCGCTAGCCCCTCGGGGCCAACAACCCCATCTGCCCCCATTGGTCCATCGGACTCAGTGCCATCTCCTGCCCTGCCACGCTACACACGTGGCCCCGGCGGCAGCCTCCGACCCAGACAGTGGGTGAGCGCGCAGACTATCGCACCGCGCTCCGTGGCGACTCGACCNNGCCCCTCGGGGCCAACAACCCCATCTGCCCCCATTGGTCCATCGGACTCAGTGCCATCTCCTGCCCTGCCACGCTACACACGTGGCCCCGGCGGCAGCCTCCGACCCAGACAGTGGGTGAGCGCGCAGACTATCGCACCGCGCTCCGTGGCGACTCAACCCCCCGTGGCTCCACGTGTCTCCTCCACTCCCACGGTCATGAGTATGGACCCTGGCACCAAGGCCCTCGGCTTAACCACCTCGGCCATCATTGCAGACCTGTACCCGGGCTCCGCATTGGGCTACGCCATGCTTCATCACGAGCATCGGCACGCTGTCGTGGCTACACTCGTGCGCATCCCCCCTGGGACTCGAGATGCACACGCTCTCTCGGTCCGNCTCGACCCCCCGTGGCTCCACGTGTCTCCTCCACTCCCACGGTCATGAGTATGGACCCTGGCACCAAGGCCCTCGGCTTAACCACCTCGGCCATCATTGCAGACCTGTACCCGGGCTCCGCATTGGGCTACGCCATGCTTCATCACGAGCATCGGCACGCTGTCGTGGCTACACTCGTGCGCATCCCCCCTGGGACTCGAGATGCACACGCTCTCTCGGTCCGCTCCACAGCACGACCGGAGGACCCCGCCACCCTGCACGAGGCACGAGCCTCTCCTAAGGCTGCACACTGGGACGCTGCCTCTGCCGATGAGCTCGCTGCTATCCGAAAGCACCATGTGTACGACCTCGTCGACCTTCCTCCAGGTCGGAAGGCCATCGGCGCCAAGTGGGTCTTTCGGCGCAAGTCGAAGCCCGACAGGTCCTTGGACAAGTACAAGGCCCGCCTGACAGCCAAGGGGTTTGCCCAGATTCCTGGGCTCGACTACAACCAGATCTTTCCCCTAGTTGGCCGGTTCTCCACTAGCCGGACTCTCTTCTGTCTGGTCGCCCAGCATGGGTGGGAGCTGCATCAGATGGATGTCAGCAACGCTTTTCTCCATAGTTCACTAGAGGCTGAGGAGCTCTACATGGTATAGCCCCCAGGCTTCGACGATGGCACTGGGAGAGTTTGGCGAATGCGTAAGGCCCTCTATGGCCTGAAGCAGTCGCCTCGGTGTTGGAACCAAGAAATCAGCAGCACACTCCTTCGAGGCGGAGTCCAGCGCAGCACCGCTGACCCCGCACTGTTTGTCAGTTCGCGAGGCCAGACTTTCGCCATTGTTCTGGTTTATGTCCACGATCTCCTTATCGCGTCGCCAGACACGGCGGCCATCCAGCGTGTCAAGGACTTGCTGCACGCCGCCTACCATATGAAGGATCTTGGATCTGCTAGAGTCTTCCTGTGCATGGAGTTCAAGCAGGATCGGTCCCAGGGTGTCCTTCACATCCACCAGGCCGCCTATGTGCAGACTCTGTCCACTCGCTTTGCGGAGGACCTGCCACTCGTGCCAAGTGCATCCTCACCCATGTCACCCGATGGCCAGGTGAAGCTCAAGAGTCCTGACCCAGCAGTTGTGGGGGAGCCAGTTGACGTGACCACGTACCTGCGAGTCATCGGGTCACTGATGATCCTGGCGAAGGCAACGCGCCCTGACATTGCGTTCGCCGTCAACCTCCTGGCCCAGTTTTCTCAGGAGTCGCGTCACCTCCACTACGAGGCCGCGATCAGAGTACAGCGCTACGTCGTCTCGACTCCTCGGCGAGGTCTCATGTTCCGCCGTCAGCCGTCTGTTGTCGCGGTGGATTACACTGACAGTGACTAGGCCGGCAATCCAGACGGTAAGAGTCGTAGAGGCTGGATCTTTCTGATCAGCGGCACAGCTGTGTTTTGGCGCAGCGGCAAGCAGGGGTGCATTGCACGCAGCACTACTGAGGCTGAGTACGTGGCTCTTGGCTAAGGTGCGTGTGAGAGTGTGTGGTTGCATCGTCTGTTGTCCGAGTTGCGTCAGCCTGTCGCATCCATCACGTTGCATTGTGACAATCAGAGTGCCATGGCCATCGCCGACAATGACGGCGTGCATCACACACGCACGAAGCACATCAACGTTGAGTATCACTATGTGCGTTCGTTGTTACATGAAGGCAGCATCAGCATTGTGTGGGTTAAGACAGCACGGCAGTTGGCTGACTTCTTGACCAAGGCACTGAAACGTGACTCGTTCAAGAAGGCTATGAGTTCGGTCGGCGTGCGTCCGTGAGTGGCTCTCTTTGTCCCTGCTTGCCTTTCTGTGTGGCCTAGGGGAGTCTGGTCGTTGACTGTGTCTCCGCCCACACATGTGCACTACGCCTGTGAGTCATGGGGGAGTGTTGGTTTTCGCGCATCTCTCATTGTACTCTGCTGTGTCCTCCCGGCTTGTGTACATCGGCGTGCAGATAACTGACGGCAAGACTCGACACTGCTGGAGTGTCGCTCGGTGGAGCCGACGCGCGCTGAGGCCCACGCACCATTTGCTGGAGCCGCCTCCCTCTGGCGATGCGCTCAGCTCCATCGGCAGGCCTCCTCGGCAGTCGGGCCGCCGGCGGTCACCGCCACTGCAGATGCTGTTTCTATGCACCCAGCTCTGCTTCTGGTTGTGGCATTGCATCTGCAGCGTCATGCTGTGCCTAAGGGTCCATGTCTCCTGCCATTTGGCCCTGTTTGGCATCACTGACTGTCATAGGCACTGCCCGGGTTCGGGCAGCCATAACTCATTGCTGTTATTTTTCTAGCTGATTTTGACCACAAGACTGCGTTTGTAACGTCGGTATTATGGTATAGTCCAGTTTTGAGGCAAAACTGACGACGCCCGGGTTTTGGGCTGTCGGATGTCTGACATGGCTCACCGAGAAAACCCTGCCTGCCAGAAAATAGGGTACACTTGCCGTATACCCACTGACTTTGCAACAAAAGAACGTCGCACCCACTTTTCGCATATAAAACATGTGAGGGCCACTTTTGCAGAAACATGTGTATAACGTCCACAATATGTACGTAAGACTTCCGATGGCCACTGTTAAAAACAAATACTTCGGATGTCCACCGAGCTAAAAATCGTATGGGGAACAATATTATTCTCCGCATACCCACTTCCACACTCCACCGACATACGCCCGACGACATGAAAAGACAACCTTAGTCATTGACGCAAACACAGATTAGGTCCCGTATGCTAATACTTTTACTTTAAAAAAAATATGTATAGCGAGAGTTGAAAACGACTTACATGCTCATGATATTTCTTTCTATATTTGAGGTTTTTCTCTACCTTCGCGGGTCTCTCTTTCACACTCTCCCCCCATCTCTCTCTCTCACTGTCTTTGTGTTTTACGACTTTCGCTCTGCTCAATAGTCCTTGAACTAGAAAAAAAAAGTATCAGTACAGGTATCGTTATCGAGCTGGACGGCTGCTCGATACCGACGCCGATACCCGCGATACCGGCACGAGGGCTCGATACGTCGACGATGGGACTCCGACGGGCTGGCTGGCGGCAGATAGCCACCCCGTCGACTCCCTGTTTAACTATCGGGCTGTCGACCGGACGAGGTCCGATCGACAGGTCGTAATTTTTTTCTTGCGCTCTTCTCATGTCGACGACGTCGACATGAGAAGTACGCCAAAAGCAAATTGACGTCGCCGTCGAATCGACGTCCATATTTGCGCTGCATGTATAGACGTCGAGTCGACGTCGAAAAATATTTTCTGTGCGTGGGAGAGAGCTTACGAAAGCAACTACGTCGCTCAATTTTTTTCACATTATAGCAAACGGAAGTGAACAGTTTAAAGCGAACAGAACTGTTTCGCTCGTTAACGTAACGAACGAGCGAAACAGTCCTCGAACTGGTCTTAAGACCAAGCGCCAAAAGGCCCATTCGAGGGGCTTTTTGGTCGTTCGCGTTGGGAACGAGCATGTAACGCGACCGTGGACATCCACGGTCGCGTAATTGTGATGTACACGATAGACCAGCGGCCCATGTCCGACGACGGAAAAAAAAAGGATTGTTGAGTGGATATTAATGACACCCCCACTGTTTCACGTACCAAAAACGTGACTACTTGTCGCTCGAAATAGAAATGTCAGAAATTTGGTCACGTAAAACAACAATGAACATAGGACAAAATAAAATATGACATGAAACCAATGAAACTTAAAAAATCATACTTCGGATACCCACAGTCGTTGAACTAATTCACCGTAAACTGGTGTAGCGTGCATGTTTTCGCAATAGTGGGTGCGCCATGCATGATCTCCGACGGCTCGAAAAAAAGTGGGTATTGCACGTTTTTTTTTGTAAAGTGGGTACCGTGTCTTTAATGTGCGAGAACTGGCCAGCAGAAAATTCGGAGGCCCAAATGGTGGGTATAGCGGAATTAGGCCGCAGAAAATATGTCTAGGACTAATTTCTGATTGGCTGGTTAGCTAAGTAACAAGTTCTACACTAGTGGGGGGGTAGGGGGCTAGAACTTGGAGGGGTCTCCCATTGTTACTCATTCTTCATTGTTAATCAGTTACTTTCAGTTTCCAGCTGCATTCTGGCGCTAACACGGGCGCGCGTACTTCTGAGTAACAAACCCAGAGCTTCCAGACTTAGTCTCTGTTGGTTTTTTCGCATCTCTCATTGTGCTCTGTTGTGTCCTCCCCGGCTTGTGTAAATCGGCGTGCAGATGACTGACGGCGAGACTCGACGCTGATGGAGTGTCGTCCGGTGGAGCTGACGCACGCTGAGGTCTTCTCGTAGTTCGCTGGAGCCTCCTCTCCCCGGCGACGCGCTCAGCTCCATCGGCAGGCCTCCTCGGCGGTCGTGCTGCCGGTGGTCATTGACACCGCAGTTGCCGCTTGCATGCGTCCAGTGTGTCCCATCGCGTCTGCATCGTCATGCCCTGCCTTGGGTCCCAGTTGCATGCTGCGTGGCCCTGTTTGGTAGCATAAACCGTTGTGGGCACTATCTGGGTTTAGGCTGCCATAACTCCTCGTTACTATTTTTTAGCAGATTCTGACCGCACGGCTGCGTTTGCAGCGGCGGTATTATGGTATGGTCCAGTTTTCAGGCAAAACGGACGACGCCCGGGTTTTGGGCTGTCGGCTGCCTGGCAGGCCTCACCGAGAAAACCTGCCAGCCTGAACTGAGCTATTTTCTGATTGGCTGTTGAACCGAGTAACAAGCTCTACAGAGCTGGGGGGGGCCTAGAACTTGGAGGGGTCTCCCATTGTTGTTCATTCTTCATTCCTAATCAGTCATTGTCAGTTTTCAGCTGCTTTCTGGCGCTAACACTGGCGCGCGCGTTTCTGAGTAACAAAACCCAGAGCTTCCAGACTTAGACTCTAGAGCAGCAGACTGAGGGGGCAGCTGACTTAAGCAACGAGCGTGGAAGCCCGCACACTGCATCAACAACGCTGCTGCCCCAACCTGCTGCCTAGTTTTCTTTCTTGGTATCAGAGCCAGAGCGTAGCAACAGCAGCAGCAGACTGACGTACAGGTGCCAGACAACGCCGGCGGACTCCCACACGCGCCAGTGCAGGGGAAATGCTGCCGGATTTCTTCCGGAAGCATTGACCCGCCTGGTGGCGGCGTCAAAATTTTTCCCACGGCCACTGGGCCAGGGGAAATGCTGCTGGATTTTTTTCGGCAGCACTGACCCCCACGCTGGACGCAAGGGAGTGAGCGGCTGACCACGCGAGGCACCTGCTGACGACGGCGCAAGGCATTGACGTCCTCAGGTGTGACTGAACGCAGCAGCCAGCAGCAGCAGCAGCAGCTTGCCGCGGCAGCGAGCAGTGGCAGCAGCGGCCAGCAGCAGCAGCAGCAGCTTGCCGCGGCAGCGAGCAGTGGCAACAGCGGCCAGCAGCAGCAGCAGCAGCTTGCCGCGGCAGCGAGCAGTGGCAACAGCGGCCAGCAGCAGCAGCAGCAGCTTGCCGCGGCAGCGAGCAGTGGCAACAGCGGCCAGCAGCAGCAGCAGCAGCAGCAGCAGCAGCAGCAGCAGCAGCAGCAGCAGCAACAGCAGCAGTAGCAGCAGCAGCAGCAGACTGACGTACAGGTGCCAGGCAACGCCGGCGGACTCCCACACGCGCCAGCGTAGGGGAAATGCTGCCGGATTTTTTCCGGCAGCATTGACCCGCCTGGTGGCGGCGTCAAAATTTTTCCCACGGCCACTGGGCCAGGGGAAATGCTGCCGGATTTTTTCCGGCAGCACTGACCCCCACGCTGGACGCAAGGGAGTGAGCGGCCGACCACGCGAGGCACCTGCTGACGACGGCGCAAGGCATTGACGTCCTCAGGTGTGACTGAACGCAGCAGCCAGCAGCAGCAGCAGCAGCTTGCCGCGGCAGCGAGCAGTGGCAGCAGCGGCCAGCAGTAGTAGAATATAGCAGCGGCTGGCAGTAGCAGCAGCTCGCAGCAGCAGCAGCCCGCAGCAGCAGCAGTCGGCAGCACTAGCAGCAGCAGCTGCTCGTAGCAGCAAGCAGCAACAGCAGCAGGCGGCAGCAGCAGCAACGGCAGCAGCTACAGCAGGCGGCATCAGCAGCAGCAGGCTGCAGCAGCTGCAGCAGCTCGCAGCAGCTGCAGCTGCAGCAGCCCGCAGCAGCAGCTGCTGCAGCTGCGAGCAGCTAGCTGCTCGCAGCGAGCAGCGAGCAGCCAGCTGCTCGCTGCGAGCAGCCACCTGCTCGCAGCGAGCAGCGAGCTGCGAGCTGCGAGCTCCTCGCAGCGAGCAAGCAAAACCGAAAAAAAAAAAGACAAAAACGGGGACCTACCCCCCCCCTTCCCGGCTCTGTCCCTCTGTTAAGGAGCAGCAGCAGCAGCAGCTGCAGCAGCAGCAGCAGCAGCACCAGTAGCAGCAGTAGCAGCAGCAAGCCACAGCAGCCTCAGCAGCCGCAGCAGCTTGCAGCAGCCGCCGCTGCAGCCGCCACTGCAGCCACAGCAACTGCAGCCGCAGAAGTAACCCCAGCCGCAGCAGCTACAGCAGTAGCCACAGCCACAGTAGCAGCAGCAGCAGCAGCAGCTGCAGCAGCCAGAGCAGCAGCTGCAGCAGCACCTGCATCAGTAGCACCTGCAGCCGCAGCCGCATCGGCAGCAGCACCAACAGCCGCCGCAAGCCATAGCAACAGCAACAGCGGCGGCCCCAACCCTACTGCTGACGTCAGCATCCCGCTGCTGACGTCACTGCTGACGTCATCAACAAGACACAAAAAAAGGGGGGGCAAAAGGGAAGGGAGAAAAACCCAAGGGGTGGGTAAAACTCCCACCACCCCTGCTGTCATCAGCAAAGACAAAACAAAACACAAAAAAAAGGAAAAACTAAAACACACAACAAGGGACACCACACCATGGAAGGTAGCCCAAGTGGAGAGGGGTCCTCCTCTGTTGGGGGGACCCCTACCCCTCCTTTCTTGTAGTGCCTGCAGCAGCAGTAGCAGCAGCAGCAGCAGCAACAACAGCAGCAGCAGCAGCAACAGCAGCAGCAGCCGCCGCCGCCGCAGCAGCAGCAGCAACAGCAGCAGCAGCAGTAGCAGCAGCAACAGCAGCAGCAGCAGCAGCAACAGCAGCAGCAGCAGCAACAGCCGCCGCCGCCGCTACAGCAGCAGCAGCAGCAGCAGCAGCAACAGCAGCTGCTACAGCCCGCTGGTGTCGTCGGCGGCAATCCTGACCCTCTCGCTGCTCTTCAGCAACAGCTTGCCGCCCTGACGCAGCAGCTTGCAGCGCTCCAGCCTGTAGCCGCCCGGACTGCCACTAGTGGTCTACCGCCGTTTGTCCCTCCAGGGCACGCCAGCCCAGCTGTGTCTGCTGCCACGTACTACCTGGCATAGCAGCAGACTCAGCGCCAGCGGCAGACAGTCACTTCCGTCCTTGGCCCCACTTTGGGTGCCGGCCGCAGGCAGAAGGACTATGAGACGCCGCCCCCGCCGCTTCAGGCCGGCGAGCAGTTCCGGAGCTGGGAGCTCAGCTTCCGAATCTGGGCGCAGGGTGAGGGCCTGTGGGCATACTACACCCTCCCTTACGACCCCACCCAGGCCGACCAGTTGTATGACGCTGGTCACGCCGTCCGTGCCCTTGTCCCAGTCGCCCCTCCAGCTTCCCGCCTGGCCTTAGAGCCTTTCCTCGGCGACGTCACGGCTGGCGACACCCCAGACCCTGCAACCGCCTGGCACGTCCTCACCAGGCCTCATCGCCTGTCCAGCGACGCTGAGATCAGCCGTCTGCTTCGGGAGTTCAACTCCCTACACATGGGAGAGACCGAGACGGTCACTGCCTACTGGCAGCGGGCGGAGAACATCCTCCGTCATCTCGGTACATCTGCTCCGCCCCCTCTGTCCGCGCTCCTCACCATCAAGCGCGGCGCCACCAGCGACTACGCCGACGTCCTCGTCCACTACCCCCAGGACGTCCTCTCCACCATGGCGACCCAGGGCACCCTCATGCCCTGGGCATACGAGCTCTTCCTCCGTATTGAGGAAGCTCGCCAGGAGTCCCAGCTCCATCGTGCGGAGGCGCTTTCATCCCCTGCCGTCGCCTCCCCTGCTGTCGCCTCCCCTGCCGTTGCCTCCGTGGCCATCGCCTCCCCCGCCGCAGCAACCTCATCGTCGTCGGGGAAGAAGAAGAAGAACCGGAACAAGAAGGGCAAGGGTCAGTAGCAACAGCAGCAGCAGCAGTCGTCGACCGGGTCCAGCGGTGGTGGCTCGGTCTGCCACAACTGTGGTCAGCCCGGGCACGGGTGGTACACGTGCCCTCTCCCGACGGACGAGGCGCGCGTCATCGCTACCATGCGGCGCCAGCGGGAGCGCCGCCTCGCCTCTGCCGCCGTCGCCGCTGCTAGCCCGACCACTTTGACCTCGTCCAGCGGCTCTGCCACTCCGACAGCTCCGCCTGTCCCGCAGACACCCGCGCCGCAACAGTACTACCCGCAGCTGTCGGCGCCCCCGCTCCCTTCAACGGCGCAGCCCTCCTACTACCCGGGCTCCGGCGCCGTTACTCCGCACTCCGTCTACACTCCCGGGCCCTCCTCCCGTGAGCGTCAGCTGGAGCAGTTTATCGCGCTCCAGCTCGGCCTGCCTCGCCCTCCTCCCCAGGGAAGTGCGAGTTGCGTCACCTCCTGCTCTCCT